>CAUYPK010169059.1:0-21107 GCA_963574355.1 Loris lydekkerianus
ACTGGGAAAATGCCAGGAAGGCTATGTTGAATATTGGGATGAAAATGTGTCAAATGGTTTATGAAGCTAGTATATGATGCCCCATGATCATATCAATGTACACAGCTATGATTTAATAAAAAAAAAAATAAAAAAAAAAAAAGAAAATGTAAAAAATTAGCATCATTGCAAGTGTGGCCCTACCAGAAGAATATTGCAAGGCTATCCTGAGGAACTCCCCTGAGTTTTTTCCCTTCTCCTCTGTTTCTCCCCTGAATGCCCAGCTCAGAAAGTTCTCTATGTATAGCAGAGGGCTCCTTTTAAGAAAGTAATAATTTGATTAACTTTGAGCAAAAATATGGCCATAAAAAGCAGTCTTAGAACATAAACCTATGTTCTAAGGAAGTAGAGGGAAATAGTGATGTTTCCTGGGGAAAGATAGCAGAAGAGGGAGTTAATGTGAATAAAAAGGGCTGGACAACACCACGCAGTGCTGGACACTCCTGCGCTGGCCACAGAGAGCGTCAAAAGCTCCTAGCTATTCACCACAATTAAACCCCCATTTTGTTTAAAGTTTATATTTACTTATGGGGGGGTGAAATATAAAATTTTAAAAAAGCCTCTGCACTGGGGACATTATTCAATTCATATCATACACAGCAAAGAATGTGAAACAGTGATTTGAGGAAAAAAATCGCAAATTCTGCTCCTGGTTTGTTGTTATTCTTTTCCTGTGAACCCTTGACCTTTTGCCCCACTTGCTTTAAACTGCTGCCTATGAAAACATGTTTGTCTTCAAAAACATATTGATAAATTCACATTCATCTTTGAAAACAATTTTCTCACTTGTAGTACCCTGTCAGGCTTGTCCAAGATCAAAACAAGACCTTGCAGAGCTCTCAAAATGAACGTGGTTAAGCGACACTGTTTGAACTCCACCTCCTGTAATGATCCTGGAGAGGCCAGTCCGGTGAGGGAAGGACGGTGGTCAGGAATTTTAAGGAAGCTGGTTCCCAGACAGTCTGTGTTTGCCCAGGCTTGGTGACCGGGACGCGGCCACCTTTTGATTCTCCAAATGTTTGCTATTTCTTTCTATGTTGCGGGGGCTGAGCTATTGAACATGGGGCTCAGGAGGAAAGAGACAGGGGCAGTGTGGAACCACCACGCAACATAGAAAGATAGCAGTTAATGTTGACAGTCTTGACAGTGTGTAAGCAACTCCCACTGCTGTTTTCGTCACACAACAGTGCTGGCACAGCAGTGGGTACGAGCATCCACACCATGTATTTTATTCGAGCCTCTTGTGTTGTGTCTGCTTCTTTGAATTGATGGGCTCTTGAGTTGATTCCACATCTTTGCAATTACAAATTATGCCGCGGTAGACATTTGAGCACAAACATCTTTTTGATATAATACTTCTTTTCCTGTGGGTAGATACCCAGTAGTGGGATTGCAGGATCTAATTGTTGGTCTACTTTCCTTTTCTTGAGTAATCTGTGCACCGTTTTCGTAGAGGTTGTACTAATTGACATTCCCAACAACCGTGTAAGCATTCCCTTTTCACTGCACCTATCCCACCATCTATTTTTGACTTTTTAATAAGGACCATTATGACAGGTGTAAGGTGCTTTTAATGTTGAACATTTTTTCTTTTTTTGCCACGTATATGTCTTCTTTTGAAAACTGTTCATTTCTTTTGCCAATGTCTTAATGAGGTTACTTTTTTTTTTTTCTGTGCTGATTTATTTAAGTTCTTTGTAGATTCTAAATGTTAGCCCTTTGTCACATGTATAGTTTGGGAATATTTTCTCTCATTTCATAGGTTATCTATTTATTCTGTTGGTTATTTCTTTTGCTGTGCAGAAATATTTTATTTTAATTAAGTCTCATTTATTTGTTTTTGTTGCATTTGCTTCAAGGTCTTAGTTATAGATTCTTTGTCCAGGCCAATGTCCACAAGAGATTTTTCTAAGTTTTCTTCTAGAATTTTATATTTAAGTCTTTAATCCATTTTAATTTAATTTTGGTGTATGATGAGAGGGGTCTGGTTTCAGTCTTCTGTGTATGAATCCCCAATTTTCTCAGCACTGTCTATGGAATAGAGTGTCCTTTCCCCGGTAGATATTCTTGTCTGCTTTGTCAAAGATTGGTTGGTTGTGGATGCATAGTTTTATTTCTGAGTTCTCTTTTCTGTTTGATTGATCTGCATGTCTACTGTTATAGCCATGCCATGCTGCCTGGCCTGCAATAGCCTTTGTAGTATATTTTGATAGCCTTTGTAGTATATTTTGAAGTCAGATTTGTTCTTTTTGCTAAGGGTTGTTTCAGCTATTTGGGCTCTTTATGATTCCTTATTTAAGATGCTTGATTCTAAACTCATCCATACATGATCTTAAACTATGGAAAACTCTGGGCTTACTTTGAGAAATAATTTTTCTGAGAGATTTAATATTTGTTCTTAATGGTAAATAGGAGGTTTTATCTAGATAGACTTAAAAAAACATCCCCCGCTAAAAAAGGAGAAAAATCTTTCTCAATGTTCCCAATTTAATCTTGAAGTTTTTGAAGTCTTGTGTGGTTCCACCACTTTCCAAATGCTCAGTACCCTAATTATGGCATTCTTTTTCAGATTTTTCTTACTTCACAATGTCCTTTGCATGTTTTGTTTGTGACATTTTTTGTTGCAGCTTAACCTAAGAATATGTGGCCCACCCAACTGTGGTCAGTGTCTCCATGATCTTCCCAAGAAGTAATTCCCCACTTCAGGATTTTTGTTTCTTTCTTTTTACCTCCAATTTGAAAACTTGAAAAAGGGAAGAGATTGGTGAAAAAAAAATAGAAGCATTTATGCTAACGTGAATATGGCTAATAATTTAGATATTTGCTTCTCATTCATCTGTTTTTCATCCATGTTTTCAGTAAATATTTACTCTATTTCTCCTACATGGCAGGTTCTAGATGGGGTACAGCAGACACAGTGGCAAACAACACAGATCTTCTTATTGTACAAGAAGACAACGTAAGCCCTGAGCTAAATGGGAGGCCTTGTGGGGCATGAGAAAGGTCTAATTTGAAATTTCACTCTACAGAGAATTCTTGTTATATCTTAAAAGTAATAAGCTCAGCCCTTTGTATAAAATTTTTGGTACAGAGACAAGATCCTGTGATTATGATGTGTTTGAAACCCTGGATGGTGAGTTAGAAGTAGAAAACCTGGCTGGACTCACACCTACCACTTTTCGGCTCTGAGATCTTTGCTCCATCCCTTCATCTCTCTGCTTCTATTTCATAACTAAGCAATTAAAGATAGAAATACTTGCCTTACAGGGTGGTTGCAAAGATTAAATTAGCCACGTAATGTGGTTTGATGTAATACCACGCAAAGGTAGATGATACCATTTTAATCTTTCCCCCAGAATTGTCCTTGCGTATAACAAGCTCCCATCAGTGGTTGGTGTGACCCACCTCCAGTGTCTAAGTGCTCCATAGTAGGAACGTCATGTGCCTTCAGTGTGATAGTCACGGTGACTTAGAAATCGTACCTCTTCTTTTCAGAGCAATCTGATCCACTTGAAATGTAAATTGAGTCAGAAAAGGAGTAGGGAGCACAAAAGGTGAGTGGCAATGTTTGAGAACACTTATGAGGAAGATATAATCATTTAAAACTGATTTCTACCTTTTTTCTTTCCTCTTTCCACCAAAACAATAAGAACAGCAATGCAAATGACGTGATTCAGCACAGGAAATAACATAAGCCCAGTGAAATAAGATACATAAACATAATAATAGAAGAATATAAATAAAGTCCAGGGGGGTTTGCTTGTTTGTTTCCATTTCTAACACGGAGCTTAGTGGCTAGAACATCATAGTTACAGAACACACAGCTATTTAAGTAGGATGTAAAGAAAATGAAAACCATTTGCAGAGAACAGCATTTGTCTTTATTATTATTATTACTATTACTTTTGTTTTAAGTAGTTAATATAATATGCAATTTTGTTAAAAGCCTGGGCTTTGGACTCAAAAGTCACTTAGATAAAATACATTACTGGGATCTGATCAAACTAAAAAGCTTCTACACAGTCAAAAACATAGTAAGTAAAACAAGCAGACAGCCCTCAGAATGGGAGAAGATATTTGCAGGTTATGTCTCCGGCAAAGTTTTAATAACCAGAATCCACAAAGAACTCAAATGTATTAGCAAGAAAAGAACAAGTGATCCCATCTCAGGTTGGGCAAGGGACTTGAGAGAAACTTCTCTGAAGAAGACAGGTGCACGGCCTACAGACACATGAAAAAATGCTCATCATCCTTAATCATCAGAGAAATGCAAATCAAAACCACTTTGAGATATCGTCTAACTCAGTAAGATTAGTCCACATCACAAAATCCCAAGACCAGAGATGTTGGCGTGGATGTGGAGAAAAGGAAACACTTCTGCACTGCTGGTGGGAATGGAAACTAATACATTCCTTTTGGAAAGATGGTTGGAGAACACTTAGAGATCTAAAAATAGACCTGCCATTCAATCCTTCAATTCCTCTACTAGGTATATATCCAGAAGACCAAAAATTACTTTATAACAAAGATATTTGCACCAGAATGTTTATTGCAGCCCAATTCATAATTGCTAAGTCATGGAAGAAGCCCAAGTGCCCATCAACCCATAAATGAATTAATAAATTGTGGTACATGTACACCATGGAATATTATGCAGCCTTAAAAAAATGGAGACTTTACCTCTTTCATGTTTACATGGATGGATCTGGAACATATTATTCTTAGCAAAGTATCTCAAGAATGGAAGTGTACTCAGCTCTACTGTGAAACTAATTTATAGTTTTCATATGAAAGCTATAACCCAACTATAGCCCAAGAAGAAGGGGAAAGAGTTGAGGGAGGGGAGGGGAGGGGAGAGGATGGGTTGAGGGAGGTCAAGTGGTGGGGCCACACCTACGGTGCATTTTACAAGGGTACATGTTAAATTTACTAAGTGTAGAATATAAATGTCTTAACACAATAACTAATAAAATGCTTGTGAAGGCTATGCTAACCAGTTTGATGAAAATATTTCAAATGGTATAAAAAACCAGCACATTGTACCCCGTGATTGCATTAATGTACACAGCTATGATTTAATTTAAAAAAAAGTTTGGGTGCATGGATTAGTACAAGGGATTTTGTACCTCTAAGCCTTAATTTCACCTTCAGTAAAGTAGATTGGGCCACAATCCAAACTCATTCAACTGGGATGGATTTTAAGGGAGTTAGAGCCTAGATCCTGCTTACCTGGTGGTCTTGTCTGTTTTCTCTTTTTGCTACCATTACTACGGCAACCACCATCACCATTGTTACCAAAACACTTGTCTTGAACTAATAACCTTTCTCTCTGTAAGTAGTCAGTTAAGTATTTGACTATCAGTAAGAGTCATTTCTTTTGAAATACTAAAATTTTTGTGAATAAAGAAAAGGGAATCTAGGACGCATTTTCTTTAAGAGGGAAGAGTGAAGAATACAAACCTGTTATTTCTATGCCCCGAAGTAGTTGGAAAGACAGCAGTACCTGACATTGTCACTGTGGTTGGAGCCCCAAATCATGCTGGAGGTAAAAAAAAAAGACATGCTTTTAGCCAGTTATCCATCTTTATTTTGCTGAATGGAGATCTGAAGAGCTGAGATTAGGAGATGATTTTTTTTTCCAAGATCATGCTAGGAAGGCAAAGGAGAGAGATGAAGCCTTTAAAGAGAAGAAAACCTTTAGGAAATAAAAAAATTTAAACGAAGAATTCAATACTTGCAGTCCATATTGTAATTATATTCCCTGCTTCCTCACAAAATCTTAAAATATCCGTTTGAGCACCTTATAGATTTTGTACAATTATTTCTCATTATTTTTGACTTTCCTATAATACTTGACTAAAGAGTATAAGAATCTGACAACATTTTGAAATTATAGCAATTTAAAATGATATTAAAATTGAGGATGTAGTGAACTTGTAAGAGGAAGGAATTGGGAAAGGAAGTGCAGTTCTTGAGAATTCAGGGAATCCCTGGGCTGAAAGGAAATTAAAGTCCAATGCTAAGATCCTAACCATTTACAAATAAAACTTCCAAACTGCCAGCCTGAATCTTTCGTGTTAAAAGCTGTGTTGGCATCCTATCATCCCTCTATCCTCCCATTCCCCAAATAAAAAAATCACTGTAGGACATTAAGTAAAAATTGATTAAAATACTGATGATGGTATCAGACTTACCTCCCACGGGCACCAGACAATGTGCTATTTTACATGTATTGCCTCACTGTATCTTCAAAACTATTATTAACCCCATGTTAGAGATGACAAAGGGAAGTGAGTCTCAGAGAAGATAAGTAACATTCTGAAGTGGAGAGCTGGGATTCAAGAGAGGTCAGTCTCCTCCAAACCCCTTAAGTACCGTATTTTAGTATTCTTTATTTTCTAAATTAAAGAAAAAAAAAAAAAAAGGAAGGGATAAATTTTAAAGCAAACAGTAAGAGGAGTTTTAAATGTCTCTGGAAAAGGAGTTGGTACAAATGTCTGACTTTATGGAATAGTATGACTTTGTGGAAATAGATGTAATTTGAAATGCAGCTAAGGGAATGAAATGAGAGGAGAAATGGCAACGCCGCCTTCTGCAGAAACACCATTGTGCATAACAATGTTATGGGTAAATGCCCATCTGATAAAGAGGTTTTAATTAAACTAAATAATTTATTATCCATTATACCTCAATGAATTAAAAACGATATAATCTAAGATGCTTTCTTTCTCTGAAGCAGGATTGTATACCATAAATTCAGCACATCATGTGTTCTCAAGTGCAAAAATGTCCAGATTAATAAAATGTAGGGGAGATAATTAATTTCCATAATATTTTAACCCCTTGGCACATTTATCCGAATGCTGTTTCCCATGCAGAGCTAGACTCTGCTTTGTGTTGAATAAGGACTGCATAAAACCCAGTTTTCACAGGGAAGATGTTTGAATTAAATATAAACAGGTGATATAATTAATTCATTGATAGATATCTGCTGCATATGTCTTATATATGCACAAGCACACACTGTTCATTTATATGTAGCTGTATGTAATTTTCACCTGTATTTATTCACATAAATACATATGGAAACCTATTACTTATACATTTAGTAGGAAAATGTGTCCATCTTTAACAGACTCATCAATGGCACTCCTTCAATTGTATCCATCTTTATTTTTAAATTTATAAATTTGTAGTTATTAGATGTTAGGTAGAAAATGTATGCCAAAAACCATGATAAGGAATGTTAATTAAAAATTTTAAAATACTAAAATGTAACATCCAGATTTCTTTTTTCTCTATCTTCCTCCATAAAGAAAACCACTATTAATAATTTCTTGGGATTCATTTCAGGAAAAAAAAATGCTCAGACCACTAGCTGGTATTATATGTATTTTTATCTCTCTATATTCTATTTCTTGTAAATATTCACCAGTGATGTCATGGAGCAACATAATTTTAAACTTTTTTCACTTAAGACTTTCCTATATAAACATTCATAAATACAGATTATTCTTTTTAGCACCTTGTTAACTATTTTTTGTATAAACTCCAGTTTTATGTCTTCTATTTTGATGAATATTCTACTTTAATTAATTGCAAAATAGTCTATATTAAAATCATGCTATAAAGCACATCCATGTGAGATTTATTAATGCTAATTTCAAGCAGTAGAATTGTTGAGTGATAACGACATTTTGGATTGTAATCACTCTTCCCAACTTGATATCCAGAAAGGGTTTACTGATTGCCGCCCCACTAACGTTTTCCCTATACCTTAATAAATACTGAGCCCATCATCACTGATGTAATGAGACAATTGTTTAATCAAGTCGAGCCTTGTGTTGCAAAATTTTATAAGAATATTCACAACTATTTTTCTCAAAAAAGATAGCCACTTTGTGAATGCTTGAGAGAAAGGAAATATTAAAATATTGTTTTTCAAACAGTTTTTCAGGGCTATAGGGTCCTTGTGAATATAAATAAAATACGATTAATTAGTATCCTAACTAGAAAAATGGCTGTTTGAAGAAAAGATAATTTTCTAAGGTACATAAAGTATATCTTCTGGTAACACGTGTCAAACCCACTATAATTTATTATTAAAATTTGCAAAGTGCAAAAAGGAAAGAAAACCCCCCCAAACCCAACAAAAGTAAAAAGGACCCATAATCCCATTTTTGAGGCATATGTGTTTTTAAAAGAATAGAAATACATTTCTTCCTTGAGTAAACTTCAGCTCTTAATTTGGGGCATCTTTCTTTAGTCTCCATCTTCGTGATCAGACCTTGTCTATGTATCTACCTATGTAGACAGACACAGACGTGTACAAGTACATGGGACAAGTACACACACACACACACACACACACACACACTATATTTGCTTTCTTTTACTTCAATTGAAGTTTACATAAAACAGAAAGATTTGATTTTTGTCTTACATCCTCATTTCTCAATGTTTTTTTTTTTATCCTACTTCCCTCTGGAGACACATACACCCAAATCTTTTGAGTGCATCTTAGAATTTTAAATCCAGTGCAAATGAAATGTAGAAAGAAAAAATTATTTCCCAGAGATTCTCCGCAGACTTGTGGCCCTTCCCTCTCAGCCTTTGTTTTAGGAACTTGCCTTCCTCAGGACTCTCTGTAAAGGAAAAAGGCTGTGCTCAAATCCAAACCCCAGAAGGTGTAGCAATTGTCCATTAAAATGGCAGTTTATTGCCTTAAAAACATTTACAATCATTCTCCTTAAAGTATCTGTTTTCCAACTCTATCCCTTCCTCTTTTCTTGAATAATAGCAGGTAAGTGTCAAACTTGTAACATTTATGTATCATTTTTCTGTAAAATTTGAAGCTTTTCTATTCATTCCACAATTGCACTCATTTTCATTGTAATTAAACCAGTTTTAACCTTTGTCCAAAAGTCTTTGTTTAACTTTCTTCAAAATGTCCTGCTCTGGAGAGGCAGTCTCCCATCAAAAATCTCAAGACCTGTTTCCAAGATAACCTGCTAGTTTAATCTGTTGCATTCTCTGTAAATTTACTGCAGATATACCCCACTGAGAAAGAGCAACTATATAATATTTCATTATGGGAAGCAGATCTGTAGTTTGTGAGTTGGGACAATATATAGGGAGGGACAAGGCAGTCTCAGATGAGTGGTAAAAATTTGAAAACAGGAGACTTATATCTGAAGTGCTAATGGAAACTCCCACCCTGAGAAACAGTATAGTAACAAAGGGAACTTTGTCACTGAAGAATTCAGGTCACATGATTTCTGTTATATGCACCCTGCCCTCTCTTCCGTTCTAACTCACAGAAGTAATGAAAAGAGGTGAATGAGGAGGGACTGAAGCTTACAAGACTCACAACATTCATTTTGGGGGGTTCTACATTTCCAGCTAAGAACAGGTTGTGCCCCATCCATGTACAATCTATTCAGGATCTTTTAAAAAGGAGATTTGGGCTTCATGAATATGATATGTGGAAAAGATTCCAGAATGTAACTTAGATTTGTTTTGCTTTACTTCATAATTTAAAAAAAATATGTAAGTAATAGAAAAATGCATTTTTAAAAAAAATATTCAACTATTGCTATCTATGAACACAGGTGAATGTAATCTAACATCAAAACTCTGTATTTCTGAGACTCTCCATCCATACCTCCCATTATCTAGAGGTAAACGTTTTACATTTCTGAAGTGCCTATCATCTGTAACTCTTCTTTTATGAATATATAGGGAGGAGGAAGATTAAGATAACAGCACACACACAAACAAGTTGTAAATGGGATGATATAAACATTTTTCTGCAACCTGTTCTATTTTGGAAGTCTGTGGAAGTCAGCACATATAGGGAAATCTCAACAATCTTAAAAGCTTTGTAGAATTCTTGAGTAGAGACTTAATTGCAATTTGCTTAAACATTTTGAAAATGGACATTTAAACTTTCCCTAGCATTTCACCATCTTTAATGGTGCTATAGCAGTAACTGTGAAACCTTGAAACAATTCACTTAATTTCTGTTTTAGCTTCCTTATCCATAAGGTGAAAAAAACCTATAGTGCCTACCTTATTAAAGTGTAACACATATTGGCAAGGTGGTCTTCATGCCATGTGTATATGATATTGAAGTGTTAAAAGACCAAGCTGGACTCCATTTTGCTGTTTACTCCTTCTCCGTTACATTTTATTACCTTTGAAACTGGTTCCTCTTATTTGCCCTCCCATTGTGTAACTGTAAATGCATTTAGCTAAAATTGTTAGGGATGTAGGTTGCTGACCTCGCTTGTGATTGTGGCTCTCTTGATTATAGCTTTTTATGATCATGCCCTTTACAACCCTGACTTGTAAGTTCCCCTCTCTACATCCCCCCCACCAGGATATGGTGGTTTGTACCTATTTTGTAAGGAAGAAAAATCACTAATTGCTCTCATGATCATAGCATTGTGTAAAATGACTAACCTCCCTATCCTCACCCTACCCTCTGTAATAATGCTTGCTTGCCCCTTGGAAAAGTTTTTCCCTATAAAAACCAGAGCCACGGACAACTTGGGACTGCTCTCAGAAACCCCACGTTGGGAAACTGAGGCAGTCACCAGCTGGCACTTCAATAAAGGACTCCCCCGAAAATGTGGCTTGTGTGGCTGTGTGGTCTCTGGGGGACTCCTGGGCATAACAGTATAATAAAGTTCTATAGTTAATGTTCACAGTGATGTTTTTGCTGTTGCTGTTTGTTTGTTTTGGGTTTTATTGTTGTTGTTATTTCTAGGATCTGATAATGGTGATCCTTCTTTGCATATTTAGGCTCTATACCTTAGGAGAGATTTTTAGAAGTGGTATTGTCATGGAAAGAACTTGCATAAAAATGTTCTTAGATTTTCTAGTCAACTTGCATTGCCTTTCAAAATGGCTTCACTGTTCCCAGTGATTCATTTCTACCAGAAGGATTTTCCCCATATTTTTACCAATATTGAACATTTTCAATCATTTAGTTCTTGTTTATATGATAGAAAAAACATTCCAGTTGGTGCTTTGTGTTTTTAGATTATTTGAGGAGGGTTTTCTTCTATTATTCTTCTTTTAAATTCTTTTTCCTTTTTCTAGCATTTTGAATTTCTTTAGTCAATAAATATTAAGTCAGAGTCAGGTAGTAGATGTGTGGAGAAGGACCCCTTCTAAGGGTGAAAATATGGGGGTAGTAATGTCAGAGTTTAGAGAACACCTCCTAGGCTAACTACCACCTGAACTTTATTTAGAAATGAAAACAATGTAACCTAAACATTTATATCCTCATATTAATCTGAAATTAAAAAAAAAAAAAAAGAAAAAAAAAACAAAAAACATGGAGGTAGAATTCACTCTTCAAAGGCATCTGTTTCCAGAGTCTCTTCACTTTCCACTAGGAGGGTGTGAGCTTACTACATTTGCATCAAGACCCAGGAAAGCTGAAGTTAGTAGGAATCTGTTTCTGGACCCATTGATCTATTAAGTTGTAGGTATCTGTTCTTTTGTCAATGGTATCCTGCTGGATTTCATACCTCTTCATAAGACATGAAGGTATCTGGCAGGGTGAGCCTTTCTCTTTTCTATTTTTCGTATTATATTTCCTGTTCTTTACATTTTGGACTTTGGGATCTGCCTAAAATCTTCAGCATTAATCCATTGTGATATGTATTGGAGTGATTTGAATTAATAGTTTCATGAGATCATTGACGTTGATATGGCAGTGAGCTTTTCCATTATTTGCATGTTTATTTATGTCTGTTCTAGTAAATGTCCATAGTTTTCTCCTCATCATGATGGCATGCTATATTTTTGGTGGAGTTTACATAGGTATTTCATATATTTATTTTCACTGATTATTATTTTCATTGCCTTTTCAAATTGCTTATTGCTGATGTATAGAAAAATTTACAAGTATCACATATTATTCTTACATCTGGGCACGTCGATGAACTTATCAATGTGAAGGGTCTTTCAATTGTTTCTAATTTATGTTAAATTAATTCATCATCTTCTCTATAAAAGTGATATCTTTGTCTTTTATTTTTCAAAATTTATCTTTTTAGTTACTTTTTTTGCCTTCTTGCATTTACCTTAGATCTTTGAAAAAGTGATTTCTATGATGATATATAACGCATATGGGAAATCTGTGTAAGTATCATGCTAGCTAATAGTCTGGGTAGTTCCAATGTCTGAGAAATTCCAAATATTCCTAATATTCCTTTCTTGTTTGTTCACTGAAGGTAACTATTAATGCAAATTTCATCACAGTGTTTTGCTGGTAAAACAACTCTTTCTTGGAATGGGGTGGGGGGAAACCCTGAGTTCTGTAGTGTTTGCTACCTTCCATGACATAAATATTCTGACCATAGCTGATGTCAAGCTGCTGGACTTGAGTGGGGATGCTGCAGTCAGCCCTCCTGACACAGCATGGTCCAGCTTCCTCCCTCCTGCACACTACTGCTGCTATGGTAACTGCCCGCTTTCTTTACTGTCTACATGTACATCCCTGAAATCCTAAAGCTTTGTTGAATCCCCTTTTCTTGATGTAACTAGATAATATTGACCTTCTATAGCTCAATATTGTGGGTGAGAATCTCATCACTGTTATTTAGAGTAACTGTAGTGTTATCATTTGCATGGACTATTTTAAAGTCTATTTTTTGTGAGTACTGACAAG
Organism: Loris lydekkerianus; assembly: GCA_963574355.1. Taxonomy (NCBI): domain Eukaryota; kingdom Metazoa; phylum Chordata; class Mammalia; order Primates; family Lorisidae; genus Loris; species Loris lydekkerianus. Next base: position 12,725 of record CAUYPK010169059.1, read on the forward strand.
AATGTTTTCATGTTTTATTTTTATACTTGGGTGTCCTTTGTGTTTGAACTGCCTGACACTCTGTTTCCATTGCCTTTTTACTTATTGGTTTGTAGGAGGTATTCTTACATAACTTGGATAACAGTCCTTTGCCAACTATATAAATATCCAATATCTTGTTCTCTTTCAATAGCTTTACTTTTTTATTGAGACAGAGTCTTAGTCTGTCACCCTGGGTAGAGTGCTGTGGCAACATCATGGCTCACAGCAACCTCAAACTCCTGGGCTCAAGCGATCCTCCTGCCTCAGCCTCCTGAGTAGGTGAATACAGGCATCTGCCTCTACTTCTAGCATATGTCTATAGTTTTTTTCTACCAGGCTAATTTTTCTATTTTTAGAAGAGGTGGATTCTTGCTTTTGCTCAGGTTGGTCTCCTCTCACCTTGGCCTCCCAAAGTGCTAGGATTTCAGGCATGAAACTACATCTAGCCAATGACTTGATTTTTTAAATACTAAGTATTTTCCATAAATATATATTCTTAACTTTCCTTGTATGACAAGGGATTTTTTTATGTTCTTTTAAAAACATCTATTTTCTGCAGCTAAAAATAGGAAATCTCAGGGTGGATGCTAGAAGTTATTTTTGGAGTCTGGAGAAAGGGTTACCGTATCATGTAGTGGGAAAACATTTGGCAATAACGTGGAAGAAAATATGTACCTCATCAATGTGTTGTGCATCTTGATAATAATTCAAGCAGAATATTGAGAAAGAACCAGTGGCTTCTTTTAGCTATATATGATAAAGTATGAGAAAACAAGGTATAAAGTAGAAGGGAAATGTCTTAGATTTCGAGCAGAATTAGAGGCAGCCTAGAGGGCTTCAGGCTGGGTCTCGTCTCTCCAACAGGGAAAGTGTCCTCAAAGTAACCAACAGACTTAAAGTACATATCAAATCAAGAATTAAGTTCTAAGACCCTCTCTTGAGTTCTCACAACCATTGACCATGGTGCGTCGTTAACACTCTGAGTTTGACAAATGGCTCTAGTAAACCTGAAGGAATTTATCTCATAGAAGTCTGCTATAAACCAAAACAGAGAGATACATCTTAAAACATGGCTGTGGTTTGGGGCCTTGGGTGCACCCCAGTAAGATCCCTCTCCAAAAATCACACTGAGTTTTCAAATAGCTTAGTAGATAAAGCCAAAATGGCTGGTTAAAAACAAAATGTTTTGGGAACCCATCTCAGGGAGTAGAAATGGGGTTTAATTGTAGAATGTTTCCTGACCTAAAAGTTTGAGGAACTAGAGACATGCCTAGCAGATTTCAAAATTTTTATGAGTTAGTTCCCATTATTTATTTTCATTATTTTTCATTTTGAGCGAGAACATGTACTGTTTTTATTTCATCTTGTCATAGCATTGCATCAGGTGTGCAAGACAGATAACTTTTAACAAGTCTCTGGATCAAGAGGCACCTAAGGAAACTGATTATATCTAATTTAGACAAGAGACACCCGATCGTGAAGCCTGAGGCTGAGACTGATGCAGTAACACAGCTGAGGCTCTGGAACATATTTTGCATGTGGGAGGAATGTGCATTCTAACTGGCTGTAATGAACAATTTGGTAGATTGTTTAATGGCCATAAATTCTTCCTCAGTATCTGCACTCATTTTCAGCATGATCCACCCTTCTCCCACCCAGAAGTTGTCTCTTTGTCTATCACTGTAACTTGGAATTTGAACCTGCCATATGATTCTGCTGCTGAGGTATCAGTTAGTTTGACACACATACAAGGTTTTGTGCATTAGGGCTGTCTTCTTGCAAGGCAGCTGCAACAGAGTATGTGCTATTTTATCTGTGAAGGCATATGAGGAAAAGGCCCTGGGGAATGAGAAAACCACGTGGAGAAAGACCAAGAGATTGCCTTATATCCAACATTAAAGGGCAGACAGGACAGTGATGCCAATGTTTCTGTTGAATGCAGCTGATGAGGAATTCCAGAAGATTCCATGTACAGCAAAATAATCATTCAGCTGTACTCAACCAACTCACAGAGCCATGAGAAATGATGCATTGTTATTATTGTTTGAATCACTAATTTTGGGTTGGCCTGTTAAACAGCAGTACATACTAATGCACATGCCATTTTTCAAGAACATTCAATCTCATTAAATAATAATCATCTTTAATCAGTTTTCAAATTGATTTCAGTTCAAAACAAACTTTCAAATGAATTTTTGGCACTCAAGAAAATTATTCTAAAGTTTATCTGATAAAATAGAATTGCAAATATCCCTATGTGAGAAATAATAAACTAAAAGTATATTGAATAATGTTGCTCTCAAGGTATTTCAAATAATTCCTTATGAAGCCATATTTACATACTAAAATTATAAGATTTGAAAATATACAAATAACTTTTCAATTTCAAAATTGAATCATAAATTATATGTAATATTAGATAATTCATGCAACAAGTATATACTGAATAACTTCTAATGTAATACAAGTTATTTTTTCCTTTTTTTACAGCTTTATTGAGGTATACTTGACCAGCAATAATAATTGTATATATTTAAAGAGTATAACATGGTGTTTTGATGCATGTATGTACATTGTGAGGTACATATATGATGTATTAATATCTATCATCTCATATAGTTGCTTTTTTGTAAGTGGGGAGAATAGTTAAGATCAACTCTTTCATCAAATTTCAAGAATATACATATGATACAGTTTTACTAACCATTCTCACCATGCTGTACATTAAGTCTCCAGATTAGTCCTTCGGCATAACTGAACCTTTACATCCCTTCACTAATATCCTCTATTTCCCACATACCTCAGCCCCTGGGAACCACTGTTCTACTTTCTGTTTCTATGAGTTTGAATTTTTTTAGGTTTTACATATCAGTGAGATCATACATTCCTTCTTTTTCTTTCTGTTTCTGGTTTATTTCACTTATCATAATGTTTTTCTAGGTTTATCTATGTTGTTGCAAATGGCAAGATGTCTTTTTATAAGGCTTAGTAATAAACACGTAGGTGTGTGTATCTCTCACAGTTTCTTTATCCTCTCGTCAAAGCCACCATGAGATGTCACCTTCTTCCTGTTAGAGTGGCTATTCCCCAAAAGACAAAAGACAACAAGTGTTGGCCAGGACATGAAGAAAAGGGAATCCTTGCACACTGTTGGTGGAAGTGTAAATTTGTGGAAAATTGTATAGAGGCTCCTCACAACACTAAAAACAGAGGTACCGTATGATCCAGCAATTAACTTCTGAGTATATACCCAAAGGACATGCCATCGGTATCTTGGAGAGGTATTCGAACCCCCATGTACATTGCAGCATTATTCACAGTAACCCGAGATGTGAAAACAGTGTGAGTGTCAGTTGTCAAATGCACAATAACATAGGTTTGTTTTTTTGTAGTTTTTGGCCCGGGGCTGGGTTTAAACCAGCCACCTCCACCATATGGGGTCAGTGCCCTATTCCTTTGAACCATAGGCGCCGCCCTATAACATACAGTTTTTAAAGCACTTTCTTAACTCTCTTTTGAGGTCTTGGCTAGTGACTGGTCAGTTCTCTTTCTTGAGCAGATACATGTGGGTAACTTACAGGTCTCTATGTGTTCTCACATGCTTAGAGAAAAAGTCCTTATTGCCCATGGTTGAGGTAGCAAAAACTAGGGACAGTCCCTGTGTCCTTAAATCCTCTAAATTATTCAAATTAGCCAGTACACAGGCAACCTACAAAACCTAGCTAAGCCTATGCTTCTTGCTGTAAATAAGCTGCTCCCTAGCACCCCAGATTGTTATAATAGGGCCCCCAGGTGCTCCAGCGCGGCAGCCCTCTGTCCTCTGGAGTTGTGAGTAACAAAGAGTTCTGCTTTTCATCAATCCAAATGCCAGTTTCTTAACATGCCCCACAAAATCGTGAAACCTTATAAAATAGCTACTTGCCAGGAAGTTTTTATTTCTTGAAAGCATAATGTGGAACAAATTAACCAAAATTTCTTCCGTTAAATAGCTTTCCTCCTTATGGATTTTGAGGCAGATAAAAACTTAGGAGACTATTTCTATCGTACCCTATCATAGAAAAAAAGTTTTCTGTCATTAATACATAAAAAATAAAGGTGAATAAGAAATAATATAAATACTCCAAAAGAAAATTGACAATGAGAAAGAAAATTGACAATGAGAAAGTTAATTGGCTCAAATTTAAAAAGTCAAAAATCACAGGGAAAATGTCATTGTAAACACAGTAAATGGAGAATGTTCATGTTTAACTATTTTCTGTTAAATTGATCATTATTATGAAAATAATACGAACTATCTGCAACAGTTCTTAATCAAAAAAATTTAAAAATTAAAGTAGATATATTCGGAAAAGTAAACTTCATTGTTCGCTCTTAAGAACTGTGACTACAAAAAAACTGTGGTTTGTTTCATTCTAAAAATGGATGAGTTGATAAATTTTATTGTGTAGTTTTATTTTTAAATAAATAATTTAAAACATAAAATAAATCATAGGCCAGCTAAGTCCTTTTTATTATCAATGCAGTGATGATAAAAATTAGGTAAAGGAGAATTGGTACTTCCAGCTCAGATGTACAGAGTTCATAAAGCAAAATCTTCTGTCTGCGTTTTCTTTGACAGTTGCATAGACATAGCTTTGAGCTGTTCCTATGGAACTTGAATTGATGTGCACCAAGTCACAGCCTTTCCTTCATTGTTCATTACCCTGATGATTACATTATTGACTGAAAGCTTAGTTTAATTTGTATCAATAAGCAAAACACCATTTTAATACCCCCTTGATGAACCTTTTCCTGAGACCAGTTTAAGTATGTCCATGTTGTGAACTGGGCATCCAGTGAATCCTACTGATGGTTCTTGACATTAAATGTTATATCGCTCAAGCCTCTAATTTGGTTTTCTCTCTTGTTCAGAATAACTTTTTTTTTTTTTTTCCGTAATTTCATGGGTGCTATGAATGAAAGTCGACATTTTGGTAGATAGATTTGGAAAAGTAAATTATATTTTTCACCATTAAGAACTGTGACTCTTCAAAAAAACTAGTTTATTTCATTCTAAAAAGGGATGAGTTGATACATTTTAGTGTGTTTTCATCAGTCTCATAATCCTTTCACTTACATTTCTTACTTAGCCCTTGCAGTAAAGTTGAAGGAGGTGTCCTCATTTTGTGATTGTGGAAATTGAAGCTCAGATTGTGTCAACATCTTACCCCCAGTCACTAAGTAACGGATGGAGAATTGCACCTGTCCCCAGACCAATACTTCTGCTTTTCCACACTGTTCTTCATTTGCTTTGAGTGTATTGGAATCACTCAGACAACCAGTTAGGAGGCAGGAGGTAACTCAAGGACGCTAGACAGTGAGCCAAACTCTTCAGAATGAGGCAGGTCCTAGCTGTGATCTCGTGAGATTAGCCCAAATCCCTCTGGGTTGAATCCACTAACTGGAATGAGCATAAAGATGAAATTTAGTCTAACAGGTTAGTGTTAGTAAGCCAGGTCTAGCTTAATTAGCTATGTTTCTAAGAAGAAGCTCCTTGGGTGTGTTGGGACAAGAGTCATTCAGAAATAGAAATCTATTCCAGTTAATGATTTAACCTTGGACAGGAGTCCTATCTCATAGTTTCTGTGGGTCAAGAGAGTCTGGGTACAGGTTAGCTGTGCTCTCTAGATCAGGGTCTTACTAGTCTAAGTGTCAGCTGGGCTGGCATCTCTTCTTCAGGCTTGACTGTAGAATTATCCACTTCCAAACTCACTCAAGTTGCTGCAGAGTAAAAATTTTTGGCATTGTAGAACTAAAAGTCTTGAATAATTTCTGGTTATTAGCCAGATGCCACCTCAGCTCTGAGAGGAGACCTTTGGCTCCTTGCCTTGCAGCCCTGTCCACATGAGTTTGCTATGTGACAGCCTTGCTACAAGGCCACCAGGAGAGGAGGGATTCTTTACTGTCCCAGCGAGAGCTCATATGTCATACATAGGTTCTACACATACAAGGGAGAAGATTGCAATGTTGAATAACAAGTGCAAATACCAGGGCCAGCAATCATGGCAGCCGTATCAAAGTCTGTCTCCCCTCGAAGGTAAAACAGACTAATTCCCACCTGTTTATCCCAAATACAAGATGTGTGTGCCATCAGCTTTTCAGTACACTGGATGGTATGTATGCAAAGGGAAGTGATTGCCCTCAATTCTTTGACACATTTTTTAAAATTTGGCTGCAGAGACAGTATCCTCTCCATTTTTATTTTCTTTATCTCTGGCTATAGTTCTTCGAACGTTGGAGGTCCTAAGGGTTACCAGGGATGTGAACATGCCATTTCAAACCACAAAGCCTCCTTCCTGTTTCAGTTTGTTGGGCCACATTGCAGGACCCTCCTCCATCTCCCATGCTTGTTCCTCTCATCTCTGTGAACACACTCCACACATTATTTTGTTGTCTTCACAGCTGTAAATACCATCTATACATGGAATACTGCCAACGTCATATTACAAGTCAAACTTTATTTTTTAATATCCTGCAGCCAACTTCACATCTCCATCTAAGTCTCACAAAAGGCTCTGAAAGTTCCATCCAAAAACCAACTCTTGTCTTCTCTCAAAATCTGTTAGTCCTTGCCTATTTCAGTAAACAAGACATCATTTCTTTCAGGGTTCAGACCAAATAAAACAAAATCTCTTTTCTTATTCTTGAATTTTTTCTCTTTCTATCGTAACTTACATGCAGTTGGAAAGCAAATACTTTGCCGGCTCTACCTTCAAAAGACATCTAAAATCTGACCACATCTTACTGCTCCTACTGCAAAGATTCTGATGTAATCTATAAACATCTCCTATTTGGGCTCTTGTGGTACATCTGAGGGAATTTCTGATTGTCTACCCTTGTCTTCCTACAACAGAAAAATGATGACTGTGCAAAGCTCATCCAATGCAGCCAGTCCTCTGTTCAACACATTCCTCACGTGATTACAATTTAAGAGAAAGAATCCAAATGCACAGTTTTGCCTACATGAGCTTAAATGATTTCATTCTCTGCTGTTGTCACTATCTCTCCTTGTTGCTTCTTTCTTGGCCCACTCTACTTAATAAAACTGGATAGCAGCACACTTCTGCCTTAGAGATTTTTGCACCTTCTGTTTCTTCTATCCAGAAGGTACTTTCCCAGACATCCATGTGACCTTCTGCTATGTCCCTTCAAAGTCTTTAATCAAATATCACCTGCTGTAGCAGCTGTTCCTGTCAACTCTATCTACATGAACCACCACCCCGTTTGTCTCCCGTCCTTGTCATATTTACATCCATAGCACTTATGATGTGACAATCAATTTCACTTAGTAATAGATCTCAGACTTCATTATATTTTCACCTCTGAAAAGGTATATATTTTTGTGATTTTTTGAACTTTTGCATCTTCAGTCCTTTCTGGTTTCAGGCATAAGTCAATATTTGTTGAGTAAATGAAGGGACAAGGTCAATTACATTGGCTGATCTCAAAGGTAAACAAACTATGTATTTTTGGGATCAATTCCACTTGGACCTGATTTGTCAATCTTTTTATATATGGTTGTATAAGATTTGCTAACTTTTTATTTAGAAGTTTTGCATCTAAGTTCGTGAGAAGCTAAAACTTTCATACACTGTTCATGAAAGCATCAAATAGTACAACAGATTGGAAAACATTTATTTTAGAATCTAGCCATTCTAATCCCACATATTAACAAAAAAAAAAAAAAAAAGAAAAAGAAAAAGAAAACATAGGATGGGAAAAATGCTTGCACATAAATATTCATAGCAGCTTTATTTTTAATTGTAAAAAATTAGAGATAACTCAAATTCCCATCAATTAGTGAATAGCTAACAAATGTTGGTACATCCATATAATAGACTATTAATCAGAAATAAAAAGGAGAGTATTGATATATGCTACAACTGGGATACAAATAATTCTGAGCCAACGAAGCCAAACCAAAAAACTATATATTGAATGATTCCATTTATATTAAATCCTAGAAAATGTAACATCATGAATAATGATAGGAACAAAATTTGTGGTTGCCTGGAGACATAGTGATAGAAGGGGTGAGAGAAAGAAATTAAAGAGTGGTGCAAATTAATTTTTAAACACAATGGAAATGTTCATTGTCTGGACTTATAGGCGTGTAAGTAACAAAATGTGGCCATTTACCCACTTCAAATATGTCATCTTATTCAGACGCAAAATCTACAAACACATGAAAAAAAGCTCATCATCCTTAATCATCAGAGAAATGCAAATCAAAACTACTCTGAGATACCACCTAACCCCAGTAAGAGTAGCTCACATAACAAAATCCCAAAACCAGAAATGTTGGCGTGGATGTGGAGGAAAG
>CAUYPK010169062.1:0-10252 GCA_963574355.1 Loris lydekkerianus
AGCAAAGTATCTCAGGAATGGAAGAAAAAGTATCCAATGTACTCAGCCCTACTATGAAGCTAAATTATAGCTTTCACATGAAGGCTATAGCCCAACTATAGCACAAGACTATGGGGAAAGGGCCAAGGAAGGGGAAGGGAGGGGGGAGGTTTGGGTGGGGCCACATCTATGGTGCATCTTAGAATGGGTACAGAAATTTGCACTAATGTACACAGCTATGATTTAACAATAAAAAGAAATATTCATTGGGCCTAAGAGAAATCACAGGAATCGATTACAATATTTCAGATACCAAAGAGAAGGCAAAAACCTTCTGTTGTGTCCTACGTCTACAAAGACTGGGAAAGCCTAAGCCCTCAAATCCCCATCCTCCCCACCCCACATCATTTGTCTAAACTTCTGCTTAGCCCACTGGCCCATCACCCAGAGGGTATTTTTTATTTGTATGCTGTTTTAGAGTCCTCCGCCTGTCCCTTCACCCTCAGCAGAAGACTCTACATTCTAGAAGTCACAGGGAGGAAAGGAAATCAGGCCATCAGGTAGGAACATGTTACCTTCAAGTATCTCCTCCTGCTCTCTCAAACACATCAATATTTACACACCTCACGAGGAAAAATGACAGAAGATGTTTTCACTTTGCTTTTATAACTACATCATGCCCCTATCCCAAGGTCAAGGAAGAAAAGGGAGAGCCGGAGCTTCTCTGAGAGCTAAGCAGAACCGACGCGAGGTCCTGTGCCCTGCGTAGAAGCGCCTGCCAATGCTTTCTCTTTGGGACCCAGATGCTAATTTAGAAGAAGTCTTATAGCTGATCACCTAGGAAGAGAAGATCTAAAACAAGAAAGCATTTCAATTTGGGACACTTATTGAAGCTGGAAATGGGGAATGGACTGTCAGACCAGACTTCTATCCTGTCCAGCTTGCCTTCATTTCAGTCCTTCCGCATTGTTATTCTGGGTATGGACTGTGCTGGAAAGACAACTGTTTTGTACAGGCAGTTCAATGAATTTGTAAATACTGTACCTACCAAAGGGTTTAACACTGAGAAAATTAAGACATGAAACTATAAAAATACAAATAACGTTAGGAAATTCTAAAACAGTCACTTTTCACTTCTGGGATGTAGGTGGTCAGGAGAAATTAAGGCCACTGTGGAAGTCATATACCAGATGCACAGACGGCATTGTGTTTGTTGTGGATTCTGTTGATGTTGAGGATGGAAGCAGCCGAAATTGAACTTCAGAAAATAACTAGGACATCAGAAAATCAGGGAGTACCTGTTGTTAACAAACAAGACTTGAGAAACTCGTCTCTTTCAGAAATTGAGAAATTGTTAGCAATGGGTGAACTGAGTTCATCAACTCCTTGGCATTTGCAGCCTACCTGTGCAATCATAGGAGATGGACTAAAGGAAGGACTTGAGAAACTACATGATATGATAATTAAAAGAAGAAAAATGTTGTGACAACAGAAAAAGAAAAGATGAATATCAGCCTTTTATATCTGTGGAGTAGGTTTTTTCTGGTTTGCTTTTGACAAATTGAAGAGTGTCTACAGTCTGGTGTCTGCCCTCCTGGATGCTATTAAAGCTTTGTTTTGTTGAACAATCAGATGCTCAATTCTGTTGCCTTGTGGAAGATGAGTAAATGCAGTGCTTCTTAAAGAGGTCTTTTCTCCCTGATCTGCAAATCTTTTGGTACTACCATTTTGGGAAGCCAAGCAAGGATAATAAATTGACCAGAACACAGTTGTGGAAATTTGACCTGAAGTTAGTGAAATAAAACTTTGGAGAGTATCTTCCTACTGTTTTGTGCTTATATCTTTTGCAGGGAAACCTTTGCAAGGGAATTGGATATGATATGGTATGTTATGGTAAAATGCTAGTGAGTGGAAATGTGAAGGTAGATTAATATAAATGCAGTTATATTGATCACATTGGTCCAAACAATCCTTTTATAAGGGACAAAGAAGGGTGTTGCTTTTTTAAATTTGGCCAAATGATTTTTGATGCTTTTCCAAAACCAAATAATTTAATGATATATCTTGATTCTCATTGTTTAAGTTGGCCTAACTTTAATGAAAATAAGATATTTGGGGTATATTCAAGTGCATGGTTTAGTTTTCCTGACAAAGCATGTTTTGGTGTGTAGTCTTTTTAGAAATAGCTATGCATTTTTCTACACAGGTTTAAAACAACTTCTTTGGGGGGATTTAGGGCAATTATAGAAATAGTTTGTTGTAGGAAGCACTTTCACTTGAAGAACCTAAAATAATTATGTAGTGAATAGGAGCATGTAAACTAACAAATGCATATGGATTTATGAAGAAGGCAATTGATAAATTTAGTCAAGAGGATGGAATTATATGATCTCTAAAACATTCCAGTTAAGAGATATTTGTTAACATTTGCTGGCTGAAAACAGATAAATGGTTTTTCATATATTTTTGTAATGTGTTGGGAGGAGCAAAAGCTTTATAAAGAACACTGAATGTGTTGTAAAATGAAAATGTAAAAGATACCCTATATGTGTTCTGAGCTTTAATTTTTTGTTTACAAATTTAAGAGTGTTACATAACTGTCCAGTCCTGATTATATGAAGGAAGAAATGATACAGTACCACAGATGACAATTAAAATGATAGAAAATGAAGGGGAAAGTAACAAAGCTGTTTTATGAAGATTCATTGGTGCTGTTTACATTGGAATTGTAAAAACTCAATGAGGAGGAAAGACCTTTGTCTTATTCTTACCTGTGTGATCATATATTATTAAATCAGCATACTTTGTATGTGTAAAGCCAACAGTTCTGAAAATCACCAGAAGAGATTCACTTTGCTAGTAGGATTTTGGTTATTATTTTACTGGCACAATTGAGTTTTTGGAATCTTGATTCTTGTTACAAACAAAATGAAGTAGCTTCCTGTGGAGCTTTCATATGTTAAATGTACCTACACTAGTGATGGTCACTTAGAATGTTTATATTTACAGAAATGTGGATACTAACTTCCAATAAACTACATGAGGCACTAGGAAAAAAACAAAAACAAAAACAAACTATAGTCCGGCCCTCCAATGGTCTGAGGGACAGTGAACTGCCCCCCTGTTTAAAAAGTTTGAGGACCTATGTCATAGGTCTGGTGTAGGTTTATCTGCCGGTTGGAAAGTGTGGAGGGTGGATGTAACAAAAATCATGCAATTATATGTGACTTAGTAAAGAGAACTTTTTCATTGTGGGTCTGTCTTAATGTCTGCTTTGTTCTTAACTTCTTCTAAGCTTGCTTGTATAAAGGGATAAGCGAAGAGAAGAGTAAAAGGGCCACAAAGTCAAGACTGTAGAAAGTCACACCACATATACAGCAGTGTTTTCATAAGATAATACCGTATTTTTCCTGTTTCTTTTGTATTTTAGATATACAAATATTATTGTATTACAGTTGCCTACAAAATATAAAAGAGTAATATCTCATGCAGGTTTGTAGACTAGGAGCAATAGGCTGTACCATATATCCTAGCTTATATCATCCACTTTTGTGTAAATGAATTCCATGATGTTAGCTCAACAATAAAATCACCCAATGACACACTTCTCAGAATGCATCCCCATCATGTAACTGTGCTTGGTGCTGCAATCCAATTCACTATTAACCGTATTTATGACATTGTATAAGACACTTATCATCTCTGTGCCAGTTTTTCTGTCTTTTGAATTGATGAGAATAAGACCAGATAATGTCTAAAATTTCTTCTACTCCTAACAATGTAGATAAGGCAGCAAAGTATTTCACAGCTTCTCAAAGACACTTAGCAAAGTTGTTAGTTACTCTGTATCAAGCGTATAATTTCTCCTTATATCTTCTTTAATACTTTTCACTGATACAGTTTCATTTCCAAAGAATTACCATTTTTTGATACTTTAATGCATTTTCTTTTTTATTCTTTCCATTCTTATGCCTTTAGACAAGGATTAAAGATAGATTTTATCTCATGTGTCAGGTCTAATATTGAAGCGGTTTTCTAGAAGACTTTTCAAAAGGATTGTGAGCACTTCCAAATATGTATATAGAAACATGATTGGTTATCAATGCCTGTATAGGTGAGGGAGAATAATTTATAGTTTATATGACAGAAATAAGTTTAAAAGTATTGGTTCTGTATTCCAAAATTTCAAATTTACTAAATCCTGAATTAATGACTATTTTTCTTTCTACATTTTTAGGGGACTCTCTCTCTCCCCATCTCTCTTTCTTGCTTTCCTTTTATTTATTTTTTTCAAAAGGAGAGCATAGAGTTAGTACCTCTCCCCTCAAACCATAAGAGATATTTTCAACAAAGGCCTTATGTTAAGTTGTATTTATAAATCTTGAAAATTCATAATCAGAGCATACAAACCATATTGAAACTAAAATTAACTGTGCATGTAATGATTGCATTTTCATTTAGGTATTTTTTGACACATGAGGCATTCAGTTCATCATATTCTTTACAAATAAGTTGAATATGGAGGGAGCAAAGAGGTGCTGTGCAGTTTACAAGACCTGTCAAAATTTAGCCAGATATAAGATTCTTGCTAAGTTTGTTCTGCCAAATAAGTTTTTAAAATATTTGCCAAAATAAATTCTTGTAATTTTATGATGAGATTTTATTGCTTCTCAAATAGAATTTTTCAAAAATTTAAAATGTCCATATGGAGAATTTTTTAAATGATTATAATTTTAGTATGTGTAGTGCCTACTGCATATAAAAGAGGTCTTCTGTCTTCCTTGGTAAATAAATAGGAATGATTTGCAGTTTACTCTATTAATTATCAGTAAGTAAACATGTGTCCATTTAGCATGTTAAGATTCCTGACCTCCACACCCCCCCAAAAAATGTTCTCTAAGATTATTATTTCAAGTAACCTTCATAAAGAAAGAGTTTTCTAAATTGAGGCAAATCCAAATTACCACCAGTCTGGATTTTTTTAATTAGTAAAGAATAAATTATCATGCACTAATATTACCACTAAAACTTACAATTATTAATGAATAAATTTAAAAGAAAACAACAACTTTTAGTAAAAGGATAACCATACTTTGAGAATTCAGGAATCAAAAAATTCTTCTGATGAAGCTTGCTCAAATGAAAATTTTTAATCTCATTTACATTTCTACCTAATATTAGAAACTGCTTTGTCTGCTCACTTTCCCCCCAAGACCCAGAAGCCAAGGCTTTTTCAATTACAGTGGTATGCTTCAAAATGACCAAATTTTCTAAATAAAGGCCTCTTTGGATTCTGTGGGGAGAATTTCTTGTGGATTATACAGCTACAACTTTAATTCTGCCAGAACCATTAGGCTAAGAGAGCTATTGACCCAGAAGGTAAGAAGTCCATTTATGTTTCATCCTGCTAAAGAAGTTCTGTCCAGCTATTTTGAACAGAAAGAGCAGAAGAAGGGAGAAAGGGAAGGGAAAAAGTTTCATTTCTCATTCGGAGTGATTCTACATTGAAAATAGTGCATTTCTGCCTTCAAGAATCTTTTCATTAAAACTTTATGGTCTCTAAAATTCTGAAAATTTTTCCAAACCATGAAATCTCTCCAAATGGTCACATGACCTGAATAATTGCAATCTCTAAAACTTTACTATGCTAGGAACTATCAGTATGTTACAGTATGAGTGAATTTTATTATCTCAAGGTAATTAATATGCTGACTATGCAGAAACACCAAAAGTGATACTATAGGAATACAGGATTAGCGTTATCATTAAAAAGAATCATGTGCCCTCAAGTGTGTCCTTTATTATTCAGAAGACCAAGTAATCATCTGCATGGAATTTATCAATAATTCATATGCCTACCTAATGCACTTTAACTGAACTCTTTTTCTTTTGTATGGTGAATCATTCCCATTCAACACTAAAAAAAGTTTAAAGTTTTGGTAAACTTAGATGGGATATCAATTAACAATGGGGGTTCAAGCGTGGGCTTTTGTTTTTATTTACATTCTCTCTTTGGGTTCTCTCATCTATTGCCGCATCTCTAAATACCATTATGTGCTGCTGACTTATCTGAAATTTCTTCTTCCAACTCTGTCCACTCTACTGCCCTCTATTTCAGTTTACTCAATTGCTTACTTAATATTTACTTGAATTAATAAATGTCTTAAATCCAAGACTCTAACTTATAAAATGGGAGAAAATCTAATTCTTCTCCCAATTTTCACCATTAGTGCAAAAAAAGCACCACCACCTTTTTCAATAGCACAGATAAAAATTCTAAAGTCATCCCAGATTCCTTGTCCATGCCATCCTCCACCAAGCTCTGTTTGTTTCACTTGTAAAATAGAATTCCAATGTTCCCACTTATCTCCATCTCCTGCTCCAAAGCACCATCACCTCTTGCCCAGGAAGTGCAATAGTCTTCAAAATAGATCACCGTTTTTACTCTTCCCTCTTCCACAACTCATTTCCCAAATAGCAGCCAAAGTACCATCTTACAACTATGAATCAACCCACGCCATTCCCCTGAACAAAATATTATAGTGATTTGAGACTGCATTGAGAATAAGTCTCAAACTTTTAAACTACATAGTCCATTGTCACCTAGTCATTCTGTTATTCTTTGAATCCTCTTTATTACTTATGTTGTTTCTCTATCCCCACTTTAACATAAGCTCCAAGAGAGCAGAGACGTTTCTGCCCAGAGTGCATCTTGCCCAGACCCTAGAACAGTGTGGTGTACAGGAGACTCTGAATAAATTTTTCTAAAAAGAATGAGTCAGATATTCCAATTATTAATTTGAATATATGCCAGTAAAATGGGGAGAAAAATCAATGCTGGTCATTGTTCTTCTAAAGTAAAATCATATAGTAGACATATCTGCACTTTTGTTTTCTCATTAAACAATAATTTGAGGAATATCTATTATCAATATTTGAATGGTAAAGTTTTAGTTCATTCTTTTTAATGGTATGCAATACTATATTAAACAACTCAAAAATTTTACCCATATCCCTATTAATAACATTTTTCTTTTTTTGCAAAATAAAGAGTATCTTTTTCCCATATTCATTTCATCTTTATGATTTTAGCATTTTTTATGTTTAGGTTTTATTCAATCCTGTCATTAATCTATAGTAATTCATAGTATGTTTTGCTAGACCAACATTTTTCATTTTAAATATTTTTATGTCTTCTCTTGGTATTGCTCCTTTCCTTTATATTTTCACCCTTAGTTAAGAAGGCTCATCACTGTCTGAGACTATAGACAATCTCCTAGGCATTCATGCAAAGGCTTTTATAGTTTCATTTTTATGAATTTTAATCCTTATGGAATTTAACTTAAAATATAGTAGGAGATGGAAGGTCCATTATCAGTGTGCTTTAGAACTATTTCAAAGATATTCCCACAATCTTGTTCCCTTCTAAATTAGACTATTGTCTATGGCATGGTAGTTTGTTTATTATATTTATCATGTTTCCCTTCTCAAGTATCTTGGGGCATACCATGTGCATTGAGATATTTCTTACTACACATACTATGACCATATTGAATTGGTTGCAGTGCCTTTATAATATTGATATGTTCTCTCATTGTTCTTGAGGTATTTGTAAGCATTTATGGTTCCCCATAAATTTTAAGATCATCTTTTGCAAGTAAAAACGTATGTGGTATTCTAATTGAAACTGCATTAAATTTATGTTAATTTAGGGACAATTGACCTTTTTGTAAGAATCCTTCCCTTCCCTTACTCAGATCTTGTTTTACAACTTTAAAAAAGATATTCTCAATAAAGCATGTGACTCTTTTTCTGGAACTTATTACTAAGCATTTTTCAGTGTATTTTTGCTGTAGTCAATTATTTCCACTACAAATTTAGCTATGTTTATGCGTATTGCTAGAGTTAAAAGTGTTACTTTATGTTTATATTCCTTCTCCCCATTATATTATATTTTCTGATGAATTCTAGAAGTTTTTTATTTTTTCTGTTTATATTTCATACATTTTATTTAGAAACAAAATTTATCAGCAAAACAGTATTTTATTCTAGTTTTCCAGTGTTTATTCCAGACTTATTGAACTTTCAAGAACTTTTAAGACATGAATGCTTATAGTAGATATGCCTGTTTAGTTCTAAATCAGTTTTACTTTTTAATAAGAGTATTGATTTAGTTTCATCTTAAAACTCTCTCTAAATTTAATCTTTCAAAGAATTATAAATATTTAAAAATGTAAAAAGTGATTAAGTTTTTTGAAACACCTCAAACTCACTATGATATGGGCTTCTCAACTACTGTCACCTAACTGACTATATATTTGAGGTTAATGTTTGGAAAGGAGTCTAAATTGTATCTTATTAGGGCTCTTTTTGGATTTTGGTTTAGAATATAAAAGTGTAAGTATATTTTACATTACAGAGAGAGAAGAGAGTTCAGGTAAGAAATGAGAAAGAGAGAGAGAAAAGAGTAGAAATTAAGGGAAGGGAAGATGGGGGGGTTAGATATTTTATCTAAATAAAAGATTACACATTGAGAAACAGGGCTATTATATTTTGTTAAATACACTTCCACTATTTATTGACATGAATTTTCTATTTTACAATGTTAATACATTGTTAATACAATCTGTTATAATTATATATTTCTGGAGATTAAAATGAACTACCATTCCTTCAATAAACCCTACTTTATAATAGTTGATTGTTTATTGACACATTTCTGAGTTATTTGCTAAAATTTTGTCAAGAACTTTGTTCAATATTTAGAGTTTAAAAAGTCTATAGTTTTATTTTTCTCCTATATAACTATTATACTAAAGGAGTA
This sequence comes from Loris lydekkerianus, assembly GCA_963574355.1. Classification (NCBI taxonomy): domain Eukaryota; kingdom Metazoa; phylum Chordata; class Mammalia; order Primates; family Lorisidae; genus Loris; species Loris lydekkerianus. The sequence continues at coordinate 8,804 of CAUYPK010169062.1, forward strand.
TTAGCTTTACAAAATTAAATGGAAAATAATCCTTTTTCTATGCTATTGGAATATTCTGTTCTTTAAATAAAACAAAATGAAATCAAAGCTAAAACCAGGTGGTAAGTCTGTCATGTCCTAATTATTGATCAGTTGTAAGTATCACTTTTCCTATATGTTTGTGGCAATTTATTTATGTTTTCCACTTCTTGTGTAAATTTTTGATGATTTACATTTATTTTCCTGGAAAACCATCAGTTTCCTTATGATTTTCAGTTTTATTGTGATATAATTGTATAGTGCTCTGCTCTAAATTCTTGTAATTCTCTCTCTGATTCCTGGGTGTCCTTAGATGGTACTTGGTTGGCTCACTGAAACACAGTCTGTTTGTTGGCAATATTAATGAAGCCAAAACTTATAGGTGGTAGAAGCAAAGTAGTCAATATCCCTAGGATATGACAGCTGGCAGACTGCCAGTTTCCTGTCCACAGCACAGATGGAAAGGTTTTTTGCACTCCAATCTCCCAGAACTTTTCAGGTTCTGCTTATCTATTCAAGTCCCCAGATCCTTTGGGGGCTTAAAAAGAATCTGGCCCACTTATGTCCAGTCAGTGTTGATCTGATCACTGGTTCTCAAATATCCATCATTCCAGGTATCCTAGGTCTGCTAAATTCGGGATCTCAATATACACTTCTATCCCATAAAAGAGACATTTGCGCACCAATTTTATCATTCTTCCTACTGTACCATACCAAAGATTGATGCTTCATATGTGACCATCATCTCCATCAACTATTTGACTTAGGAAGTATAAGAAACCTAAAGGGGAATAGATGAAGGGAGCTATTATTACATTGGCATGCTTGAAGAATTGTCTCACTTTTGTTGTAGACATAATCATTGTTTATATGCAGCAGGTTTACTCTTGAAGTAAGAATGAAAGTAGAGGTAATATCAATTTAATAGAATAATTTTATAGGCTATAGAAAATAAGATAAAATGGTTTTTGATATATGCTTTTGCCAATTCTTTTTAGCATTATCCTGGGAGATAATGTTGTTTTTATTTGTAGCCAACATGACCATCTACAAAAATCCTACTTATTCTACAAAAAAGGTATAAGACCTAATAAATAAAGTTAATAGAGATATAAGATTAATACAGAAAAACCCATTGTGTTTCTATATAGTAGGAATGAACAGTTGGAAATTGACATTTAACATACTATTTATGTTCACATTAAAAAAGGAAGATTATGAATTGGGCTGCAATAAACATTCTGGTACAGATGTCTTTGTTATATTGTGACTTTTGGTCTTCTGGGTATAAACCTAGTAGAAGAATTATAGGATCGAATGGCAAGTCTATTTTTAGATCTCTAAGTATTCTCCAAACGTCCTTCCAGAAGGGACGTATTGGTGGGCATTCCCACCAGCAGTGTAGAAGTGTGCCCTTTCCTCCACATCCAC
>CAUYPK010169069.1:0-16804 GCA_963574355.1 Loris lydekkerianus
CCATCTCCAACGTGCCAGAAACAGCGCCATCTCCAACGTGCCAGAAAGAGCGCCATCTCCAACGTGCCAGAAACAGCGCCATCTCCAACGTGCCAGAAAGAGCGCCATCTCCAACGTGCCATAGACAACTGTGATAGACCATCTCTGTTCACATTTCCTGTGGCCAGAATCTAACCACATGATCCTACCCCACCTTCAAAGAACCTAGAGAGCACACTAAAGTTTATGGAGCCTGGATTCTCTCTGCTGCAAAGATTTGAATCACCAGAAAAAATGAATGTTTCCTTCAGAAGATAAATCAACACTCCCAGTGAAGTAGGACTCGAGCCTGCCACCTTGGGTGAGCCTCAGGCCAGCGAGCCAACAGGCAAAGAAAAATATATTACTCTACTGGTTGGGGCAGTTAACCCCAATTATCAAGGGCAAATAATGTTGCTGGCATTGGCAGCAGGAAGAGCTAAGCCAGGTCTGCCTGATGCCTCTGAAGGGTACTACAGCCAAGGAAGAATGTAGGCAAAAGATAATTGGAGACTCTAGTAATCAGTGCAAGCAAGAAAAAGTATATTAGCTTTTGCTTTATGAGATAAAAACCACAACCCTCACCACAAAGGACACACAAAATGTCAGTGGCTAACAGAAACATTGTCACACTCACGCACCTGCTGGTGTGTAAGTCAGCAGAGGTCAGGATGAATGAAGTCATTCAGTTGAACAAGGCTGGATTCTGGGGGTATGAGAGGGTTCACGTCTCTCCATTTTCTGAAATAGGTTGAAAAGGCAGCATGACACTCCTGGAACATGTTCTCCCAGGCAAGACCACGAATATTCCATTTAAGACTCCTGCTCATATGCAGGTCAGAGTAAGTCTCACTGCCAAGCTCAATGTTGGTATAGCAGGAAAACGTACTCCGACTTCCTCAGACGCAGGTACAGAGTTACATAGCAAAAGATGTGGGTGAATCGTTTACAACAGGAAGGCGTGATAATTTGGGCATAATTCACTGAAGTAATATTATTTATACAATAATGCTACTATAAGTAATGGATATTTCAATGTTAGTGCCCCCAAGTAATGAGATTTTGGCTCAATGAATTTAGAATTGGAAGTCAAAGAGAACAGTGAAGGTTAACTTGTCCAAGTTGTTAAAAGAGTTGGTTTCCTAGAAACTATATACTCTTCAATAATTAAATCATTTAATCTTGGTCAACTGCAATACTTGGATTGCAGCCCACTTAGTTATGCCGGGGAGGGAGTCAGTGTACACGCAGTCGTGGTAGGATAATAATAGTTCAGTAAGTTTTGTAACTGGAATCACAAGGCATGGGCACAGCCCCCTGCTCCTGGCAGGGGAGGGACTGACCTTTCCCTGCCAATTATGCAAAGTTAGGAGGATACAGCGCCACATCAGACCATGCTGTGTCTCTGTGCTGGACTGTGCCTCTGCCTGCCTAATCAGAACCTCTCACAGAAGCCCCCAAACTCTATTTCACAGCCTCTTTCATAAAACGTGCTCTGCTTTTGGGAACTACTTCCAGAAGTCTAAGATAAGACGGGTGCACATACCTCTGCTGTGAGTTTCCCCCAAAACACTTCTGTGGGTTCTGTCTACTGTTGGCTTGACCACCCCAGTTTTCTGCAGGACTCCTGATGTGTTTCAGGATCTGCTAAATATTACATACATTTATGTTGGATACTCAGTAGATTGGCAGGGAACAATAGGACTGTTCTTCCTCTGGCATAGTAGAAGATATTTGGGCCGAAGTGAAGGCTTTCTTCAGGTTCTGACTTAAATATTTTCCCTTGAAAGTCATGAATAACTTAACTGCTGTTCTGGAAGGAGCCACCTTCTGTAGGTTCCTCGCCTTTAGGCGACAGCAGCACCTTTTTATTGGACCACAACTAAACCCACTCAGGGCCCATCCATATTTTCAGCACTCCCTGAGGGTAGCAAAGACCTTATTTCTTGTATTCAACTCCTTTATACTTAAAATAGATAGAGGGTTTTTTTCCTGATTAAACCTTAAATGATCCTGCATTGTTTCCTTAACACCAGTATTCAACTATGGTGTTTCTCTAAATAGATGCTCTTGTCTTCATGGATCAGAATAAAAGGTCCCTCTTCTCTTTTTTGAGACTCATCTCCACCACAAGCTTTACATTCTAATTACTTATTCTGTTGTCCTTGTAGCCTTCTGCCATCTGGGCAGCATGCCAGGTGAGCTTAGCCTGGTACACTGTGTGGGCTGGAGCTTAAGAGTCTGACTCGGCTTGTCTCCCAAAATGAACCAGCCGTATCAATGAAATGCTCAGCCAGAATACTCAAAGATTTTACTGACATGTGGGTTAGTTTTTGTGTTTTTTTGTTTGTTTTTAAAGCAAGGTTAAAATATATTTGACTACTTAAACCATTTTGCTACATTGAAGTTTGTGTCAAAATATTGAGTAATTGGAAGATTGAATTGTTTGGGGGGAAAGAGCCTGGCTGAAAGTAGATGGATGTTATAGCAGCTGCAAACCCTTTATTCTTCTACTTAAAATAACCAGTTGCTAATTGTCTAATTACCACTTGGAACCACAGTGCTGGTGCCAGATATCCTTTAGGGACAGGTAGAAACAAACAAACAAACAAACAAACAAACAAAAAAACAGGTAAAGAATCTCCACCTTGAAGTTCTGTGACATTACATGAAAATCATGTAGCCACCGGGCAACTGATGCAGTATGCTAGAAGGTTTTGAGTTATCTCTATGAAGAACTTAAAAGTGTTCCACACAGAAAACAGTACAAGAAACTCTGCACAGAGAAGACGTTTTATGGGCACTTAAATTGGAAAGGATGGAAATGATATAGGGTTGAAATCCTAATTCTGATAATTTCAATTTCTCTCTTTCATTTTCCAAATTTCTGAAGTATCTGTGTGATCACTTACTGTTTGCTCTTTTCTTGTCTCCAAAATTGAACTCATTAAACATCTGTGAAGTGCTTACAGGGAAATCATCTTGTTAGCACCAAAGGAATTCAAATGGAGTCGAACAAGGTGCATAAAGTCCTAAGGGGATTATAATCTAATGAAGGAAGCAAGCAGGCTTGTTAATTTATTAAGAGCTACATCTTCAAGTAGTGAGAGAAATACAAGCCCACTGCACTATTTACGAATGTGAGTGAGCTAGAGTGTCCTCGTGATTGTCGATGTCAGGATGGTGCTTAGAGGAAATGAAATTCGAAGAATATACCAAGCTATTTATTTCTTATAATAGTATAATAAGTTAAAGGTGATTGAGTAGGGAAAACATTTGGTTCATAAATGTACATGCATTATTATTTTTAAAATACTGTGGTAAAACATGAAGGGATCTTGGAATCATTTAGAGGATTTCCATTAACATTTGCCTGTGTATATCATTAAGAAATTCATGAAGTGTTTGTTTCTTTGGTGTGTGTGTTTATGTGTCTATACATCCCATAATTAGCCACTATGTAATGTGGTCCTCCCTTATGTTCAAAGTGTTTAGTCTAGGTGGATACTATATCTGTATCTATACACTACATGTATATGCTGTAATGTAGAGACCAAAATTAATACGTAGGTCATAAGGTTTAAATAATACAAAACATTTCTATTGGGAGTCTCAATAGTGCATCTCCTTATCTTTGTTCTGATCTTCATGCATCTCAGCACCATGAGGTGATCGTGTCTACCATTTTGGAGTTTGCTATTCATCATTCATTTCACCGTAGTATCAGATGAGGCTGTGGACTGAGCCATTCTCTCTCAAAATCTGCCTTCAGCTACATTTTCTGTCTCTCCCTGTGTTCTCTGTTGCTGTTGTTATTGTTGTTTTCCCCATCCTACTGATGGATAAAACAGAAAACCTGAGCTAAAAAGACAATACTTTCCAAAGTGGGTAAATAAGAACTGGCATAGATTTTGAAGTTCTTGGTCCCTAGGCTGATCTTTTTTCCTCTCCTGTTGTCATAATTTACTCAACTTATTTAATATAACAACTTTTGTAGTCACCAGAAAACAGAATGCTTCATTAAGAAAACTTTAATTTTATTAAGATTAGGGACTGCAAAAGTCTTCACTTAATCAAACATGCCTACTTTCTTTGAAACTTGTTAAGTGTAGATTTTACCTAGCAGTTGACATAACAGTTTTTAAAGGTCATGAAAACTTTACATTAGATCTTTGCAACTTTTGGTTATGACAACAGAACTTAAACCCAAGTTCTACTCTGCTGAGAATGCACATTTTTATAGGGGTCATCTTCTTCTGGGTGTTCCTCTATGGATTTTCTCAAAAATAAAGATATAGGCTTGGCACCTGTAGTTCAGCTCAGCCACATACACAGGAGCTGGTGGGTTCGAATCCAGCCTGGGCCTGTCAAACAACAATGACAACTACCACCAAAAAATAGCCAGTCATTGTGGTGGGTGCCTATGGTCCCAGTTACTTGGGAGACTGAGGCGAGAGAATCACTTAAGCCCAAGAGTTTGAGTTGCTGTGAGCTGTGAAGACACAGTACTCTACCCAGGGCTTAAAACTCTGTCAAAAAAAAAAAAAAAAAAAAAAAAATATATATATATATATATATATATATATAACCAGAATCCACAGAGAACTCAAACTTATTAATAAGGAAAGAACAAGTAATCCCATTTCATTGTGGGCAAGGGACTTGAACAGAAGCTTCTCTGAAGATGATAGGCACATGGCCTACAGACACATGAAAAAATGCTCATCATCTTTAATCATCAGAGAAATGCAAATCAAAAACACTTTGAGATATCATCTAATTCCTGTAAGAGCAGCTTACATAACAAAATCCCCAAACTACAGATGTTGGCACGGATGTGGAGAAAAGGGAACACTTCTGCACTGCTGGTGGGAATGCAAACTAATATGCTCCTTTTGGAAAGAAGTGTGGAGAATACTCAAGGATCTAAAAAGTAGAGCTGCCATTTGATCCTGCAATCCCTCTACTAGGTATATATTCAAAAGATCAAAAATCACTTTATGTCAAAGATATTTGCACCAGATTGTTCATTGCAGCTCAATTCATAATAGTCAAGTCATGGAAGAAGCCAAAGTCTCCATCGAACCATGAATGGATTAATAAATTGTGGTATGTGTACACCATGGAATATTATGCAGCCTTAAAAGAGATGGAGACTTTACCTCTTTTACATTTACATAGATGGAGCTGGAACATATCCTCCTTAGTAAAGTATCTGAAGAATGGAAGAAAAATATCCAATGTACTTAGTACTATTATAAAACCAATTTACAATCATTCATAGTTTCACATGAAGAATAGATCACAACTATGGCCCAAGATGAAGAAGTGAGGACAAGGATGGAAGGGGTGGGGAAGGGGGAGGTCTTAACACAATAATTAACTAAACGAGATAAGGTATATAAATGTCTTAACACAATAATTAAGTAAACGAGATGAGGTATATATTAACAGTGTGATGTAAGCGTTCCTAATTCTATATGAAATCAGCACATTGTACCCCATAAATGCATTAATGTATACATGATCTATGTGTTTATTATTTAATAAAAAATGATATAAAATAAAAAATAAAGATAAAGGCAGAAAAAGTTTTGGAGAGTTTCTGAATTGAAGCTGACTCCACCCTCTCCTAATTCAAAGGCAAAGAGATCAAAGGCATTTGTATTATAAGATCATCAAAATGTATTTTAGGTCAGAGACTTCTATAATCTCATGAGGCAGATTTGGGCCTCAAACACTGAGCTTATGACTTGATTCCCTTTCAGAAGTTCTGTTCTTATATATTCACAATGAGAGTCTATATTTATACTTCTATTTACTTATAATTCACAGTACCCCTAACTGGTTTTTGTCTGCTAGATACTTTAAATAATGAACAAAAAAAGTCCATTCAAAAAGTGTAGAACAGCAAAATCATTAAGATACACATTTTTGTGAGATGATAATATTCAAATATTTCTATTAACCTAAGAACAAAACCACACAAAATTGGGTGTGGACATAATTTAAATTCTATTATTTGGAACTCTAGCAATTATAAGCATTATACTCTAGATTTATCTTATTATTATCTTATTATTCTTTATATATACCTATACTTTATTACCTATAGACAATTACTTAAAAATTGTTTTTAATTTACAGGTTTCCAGAATAGGATTAGAATACATCTGGAAATAATTCAGAGTCTGTCTCAAATCCCAATAAGCTAATATGCTGGCAAGTAGTCAATTTGAAAATCAAAAATATTAGAGGGATTGTACAAATATTAATAAGCAAACCATAAATTCCAAATATCAAATAATTATTACGTTATAGATGCGAACTCCTACTTTTCCTTTTGCTTCTTTCTTAAGGAAAAGTAATATATGGTAGAAATAATTTGAGTATGGAAACTTAGTTTTCAAGCTCTGCTTTAGGTTATTTTACTGATCTGGGCCTTATTTTACTCATCTATGAAATGTTTAAGAAACAACTTCATAGTTGTAAATATTTTATGGAATATAGTTATTTTAAGAAGATGCAAGATGTGTTTACTTCTGAATCATTCAATTCCATTCTTTCCTTTGAAGAGGAAGCATAATCCCTGAGAAGTGGTACAAAAACTCTTGATATTCTTGGAGTTTCATTGACTAAGGATGATGACTAAGACTAAGGATGCCTGTTATGCACATATGATGTTACTCTAACCCTTTTCTTTAAGCAGTCTTATTCCTAAGGAATTACATCTCTTTTTAAAACACATACATCCATTTTTGAATAGCACATTTCTTTCAAAATTGTGGTAAAATACATGTAAATAAAATTCACCAACTTAGCCGTTTTTAAGTGTACATTTCTAGAGTGTAAGGACATTCACATTGTTGTGCAGCCAATCTATAGAACTTGTTCACCTCACAAAACAAAAACTCTATACTCATTTAAAAATCCCGATTTTCCTGTTCCTCCAACCCATGAAAGCCACTATTATACTTTTGGTTTTCTCATATTTGACTACCCTTAGATAACTCATATAAATCTAACCATACAGTATGTCTCTTTTTGTGACTTGATAATTTCATTTATCATTAAATCTCCATGGTTTACCTGTTATAGTATACATTAGGATCTTCATACTTTTTATAAATGTGTAATATCTCATTGTGTCTATAAATCATAAGGATTCATCTACTTGAGATTTGAATTGCTTCCATTTTTTGGCTTTTGTGCATAAGAGAACACGTGAGTATCAAAATCTCTTTGAGAGCTCATTTTAAATTTTTTCAGCATATACACAGAAATGGAACTGCCAGATCATAGGGTAATTCTAGTTTTAATTTTTTGAGGAAATGCCATACTGTTTTCCATAGTGGTTATGAATAGCATATCTTTTGAAAATTAAATTTTTCTATGTTTCATTCAACCTCTCATCTTCTCAACTAGATTGTGATTTTCATGATTTTGGTGGGGCTTAATTACAAAACTCTTCAGACTATTTTAAGTATACTGAATTATACAAATAAATAATTACCAACAAATAAATAATTACCAATTTGTCCATTAATCAGTAAATATTGCATTGAACATACAAAGTCTGAGAATTAAGTTTGTGAACTTGTCACTATGAACTTACATTGGCAGCACTGTACAAACAACTGGGTAAGGTTTCATAACCTTGATAGAGCAGTGTCTCACAGCAGTCTTTGTGTTGACATGTGGCAATGTCTTGCTGAATGGCACTCATTATTGTTGTGTGTTTTTGTGTGCTATTGCAAGAACGATGGAGCTTGAATTAGAGCAACAGATGAACATTAAGTTTTGCTAAGCTTGGCAGGAGTGGAAGAGAAATCAGGCACATGTTAGTCCAAGTATATGGGGATAATTAGGTGAAGAAAATGGCAGTGTGCAATGGATTGAAAGCTTTTTCTGAGTGGAGAGAAAGAGTCACTGATGACGAGAAGCCAAGGTGGCCCCTGAAGACCAGAGCTAATGAAGACATTGCAAAAATCCATCAAATTGTGCATCAAAATCATTGGACGACTTTGAAAAACATAGCAGGCAAAATAAACAGCGATTCAGAAACAATTAGGAAAATCTTAACTGAAAATCTTGGCATGAGAAAGGTGTGTGCAAAAATGGTCCCAAGGGAGCTCACTAAAAGCAAAGGAGAGTCAAAGTTTGCCAAGATTTTGGAAAGGCAAGACAATGAACTGGTGATGAAACGTGGCTGTACCAATACAACCCAGAAATAAAGCATAAAAGTGCACCATGAAAGTCAGCTAATCCTCCACAACCAAAAATGTGCCATCAGTCCAAATCAAGAGTCCAAAGAAACTTTTTTGATATCAGAGGGATTGTTCATTATGAATTTGTACCAACAGATAAATAGTTAACCAAGTGTACTATTTAGAAGGGTTGAGTGCATGAAAAATTTAGAAAAACAGGACTGAATTTTTGCCAACAGCTCATTTATCTTGAATCACAACAATGCACCACCTCATACAGCAGTTTCTATGACAGTGTTGTTAGCCAGTAAACAAATAACTGCACTAGAACACCCTTACTATTCAGCTGATCTGGCCCCCTCTGGTTTTTTTCTTTACCTGAACATTAAAAATATACATATATTGAAAGAAATACATTTAGATGACATTTAGGACATCAAGAGTAATATGACAACAGCTCTGACGGCCATTCCAGAAAAAGTTTCAGAATTGCTCTGAAGAGTGGACCAGGCACCTCAGGGCACAGCTTCCCTAAGAGAGTACTTTGACCGTGATCACAGTGATATCTAAGTTAGTAGCCTTTTTTCTAGAATGAGTTCACAAATTTAACTGTCAGACCTCGTATACCATGAGCCATGCGTTTAGTTAGAGTTGAGGAATTTAGGAATAATTGCAAAATCTTCATCTTCTTTTACTGTGGGAATAAATATTAAACAAACTAAGAAGTGGATAATACACCAGCAAGTAAATTATAGGATAAGGTAAGGAATGGCTCTGTTAAGTTCTAGCTTATCCACTCCCACAGTCTGTTTGCTGTAATAGGATCTTTCCTGTTGGGGATGTGAAAGAGTTGGTTCTGAATACTATTCAAGTCCTAGAATTCAATTAGTAACACATATCTTACGAAATTCAAATTTGTTTTTTTTTTATTTTTTGCTATGTTGAACATGTAGCTGATCAGTAACAATTTATTCTGAAAAAGAACAGCAATTCTCTTATTTTATGTCTATGATAATTTTAAATACCCCATTAAATTCCCTGGTTTCTTATTTGAGATATCTAATAACTAAATTTAAGCCTTTATTTACTTTAGCCATTAAGTTGAATTTTAATATAACTTGCAAATATCTAACATTCAAAAGGTATTGCAAAAATAAACTGGCCTTCAGCTATTCGATATTTGACATATTTAACAATGCTTCATTCTTTCAACTCTTTCTGTTTCTTATATATATAAATATATATATATATATATAGCCATTTTCCTGGCACAATGCTCTATTATGAATAATTCCTTGTACTTAAAACAACTTATTTTAGACCAAGATAAACATTTCTAAAATATTTGACCTATTTGTCCTAATTATAGTACGTGAAAAAAACATTCAAGGACAGAAAACAGAAAAGTGAATTTATATAATAATGTAATCCCTTCTGAAGTAGCTCCTAACATGTTTATATGTGAGTTATATATTATATTATTAACACAGATCCTCAAAATATAACGTGAAGTGAGCTCAAAATATAACATTTGCAAACAGAAGATAAAAGTTAAACAGAAAATAAAGAACTATTATAGTAAAAGTCTGTATATTTCCAATAGGAAAGTAAACCCCAGTACACCTACATGGGGCATTTTTGAAGTGTGAAAAGGGACTTTGTAGTTTTAAAATACAACCTCTAATGTTGTTGGTTAAAATTGCATTAGTTCCATCAATTTATGCTTTGTGGTTTTACATATGGCTGGCTATGATTACTTACGTGTGGGTCATAAAAACCCGGTGTGTTTTCCAAGCAGTCAAATTGCCTGTCAGCTGCTAAAGGGACAGAATTAATGAGAAACTTACTTTATAGTCTAAAGAATAGCAGCTGGGGTCTGTTTTAACAAGTCCCGGGAAACATACATGGAGGGGACTTCTTTGTGGCTAGAGTTACGTCCAGCCTCGTCTCTGAAAAGTTCTTGTTGCGTTGAATAGTCAGACAGACAAAAATCAAGGACGTAGAAATAGCTTTACATATCATTGCTTACTCCTAAAAAGGTAGAGTACAATTTTCTACTATGGCAGAGAGTACCAAGTGTTTATCAAAGCTCATTTCCTGGTGTAGAGTTAGACCACGTTCCTCAGCCTCCCTTACGCTCACATGTGACCACATAAATCAATTCTACCCAATGGAATATTGGAACAATGAATGTGTACTACTTCCGGGCCTGGACCAGCTCCCTTTTTTGTGATTGTTTTCTTTTGTGAATTAATCCTCTGGATAAGTGGAGAGAACTCAGAAGACCTGGAAGAGAATGGAATGGTACGAAAGAAGGAGGCTGGTCTTGGGATTTTGTGATATAAGCTAGTCTCACTGGAGTTAGATGATATCTCAAAGTAGTTTTGATTTGCATTTCTCTGATAGAAACATGTCAAGCAGTCTGTGAAACTAGTGTATGATGCCCCATGATCATATCAATGTACACAGCTATGATTTAATAAAAAATAAAAATAAAGAAATAAATTAAAAAAAAGAAAAAAGAAGAAGGAGGCTGGATCCTGGAGTTTCATTTAGATAACCTGCTAATCACCAGGACAGTTACATTAATTAGAAAATTTTTAGATTCACTGTCAATCATAGATGGTTATCCAGAATAATATATCCACTTGGGATGATAATTAGCTTATTAGTAAAGATACCTAATAATCTAACAAGTTGGTCCCAAGGAATGAGCAGAAGAAATCACTGAGGGTATATGAAATCTTTTTAAAGTTTATTTTTACTTTTTTATGAATTTGAGAGAAAAAAAAGTTACTGCCATTTAACTGTGCCTCATGATTAGTCTATGATTCTTAAATAGAGTTACATATTTTGTAGGGTAGTTCAAAGTAAAAAACCCAAACTGATAGGTAGTGGGGCATGATTAAAGTTTTTAGAAAACTCTTACCAAAGACCCAGATGTATGTGTAATGTTTAAATAATTTTACTTGTACATCTTTAAAGAATGGAGCATTTTGACAAATCTGCCAGCCTAAGGAACATTATAATGTATATAATACACGGACATTGGATACATTTTATTCATCAAAATCAGCAAGTTTACTAAGGACATTACTACAAGGTAACATCACACATCTACCTCCCACTACTTGCATGTAAAATGACGTCATACTTGCTATGCCAATAAAATGTGGTGGCAGTATCATTGTAGCAGTTCTGATCCGAGGCCTCAAGGTACCTCAAGGTACCTTTTCAGAACATTGCTATCAAGAACACAAGCCTGTTGTAGCCTCCTTGAAGGTGAGAGACCCTGTGAGGATAGGGATCCAGGCTTCCTGGACACTTTTGCCGTATCGGTGGAGAACCTGTGTAAGAAAGTTGCCCAGGTTGCCCCCGGGTCTCACACTGTAATCCTTGCACTCTGGGAGTCTGAAGTGGGTGGATCACTTGAGCTCAGAAGTTCGAGACCAGCCTGAGCATGAGTTAGACCCTATCTCTACTATAAATAGCTGGGCATTGTGGTGGGTACCTACAATCCCAGCTGCTGGGGGGGCTGAGACAAGAGGATTGCTGGAGCCCAAAAGTTTGAGGTTGCTGTGAGCTATGATACCTGAGCACTCTACTCAGGGCAATATTGTGAGACACTGTCTTAAAAAAAAAAAAAAAAAAAAAAAGCTGTCCTAAGTGAACACAGCCCAATGTGTTGTCCCACATATAAGCAAATAAATAATTGTAGTTTTAAGTCACTAAATCTGAAATGACTTGTTCTACTGCAAAAGATAACTGATACAAAGTTTATCATAGAAGGCAAGTAAGTACAAGATTCAGTGGCGTAAGAAGCTCAAAGCTTATTTTAGTTAAAATAAAGATTTTTAAAGAGCTAATTATAAAAATCACAGGGCATGATGATTACAAATTGAAATAAAGGTAATATTATATTTCCTTAACAAATGAGTTCTAAGGGTAACATTGCTTATAAAGAATATGGAAATTTGAGTTATTAATTCTACCCAATTTTGCACTCCCCAAGTATCATTCTTTACACACCTTCATGCTGTGTATAGGATGATTTCGTCATTGTGATTGAAATGTAATTCCCTGCTCTGTGACTTTCGACTAGTTACTTTGGCCAATGGGATGTTAGGAGAACTGAAGTCAGGTAGGCTCAGAATTTGCTTGTTTGACTGGACTTGCTCTTTTGTGCTTCTGCTATTCTCACGAGAACAGGATGCGATATTTCCAGACGGAGTTCTGAAATGAAATCTGTGGAGGAGACTTTTCATTGTTTACCTACAAACCAGCACCTGAAGCAAATCTTCCCAGTATGAGACCATCTCACATCACTTGCAATCCATACAATGTAAGAATTAATGTAAGTCACTAGATTTAAGTATGCTTCTTATTCAGTATTGTACTGAAAGTAACTGACAGACCAAAAGTCTGTACTAGGCACATACACATACACAGAGACACATATATATATCAGACAAATGTAGGTGCAAAAAATACACAAGGTTTTGAGTAATAGAGAAAAAATAGATACTTTGTGGCATTGTCAATACATTGGGCTTACTTTGTTTATACAAGTCTGCCGAGTAATCTGATCTTGAAAATAGAAGAAATAAATTAACAGCTAAGAGTGGTAGTGTGTGCCTGTAGTCTTAGTTACTCTAGAATCTGAAGCAAGAATATTGCTTAAACCTAGGAGTTAAAGGCTACAGTGAGCTATGATCACACCACTGCACTCCAGCATCTCTAAAAAAAAGAAGCAAACAAATAAATAAGCCATTACACACTATGTTATGGAGACTTGTAGGATCAATAGCTACTGCTTACTTATTTAAACAGTTACATTATTATGATAATTTGCCTATTAAATTATATACCTTCCTGGACTGTGCAAACTAATTTAAATTCATTAAAGCAAAAAATGTTTCTAATAAAAGGCATAGACTTGTATTTCTTATACAATAAGTAGATATCATCTTCTATTTGTTTATTGATATGACATGTAGATATGTTCTCAATTCCTTTAAAATTTTCAGTTTTTAATTGATAGTCAACTCGTTGATGATAGTGCTTACCTATACTCAAAGTCAGACAATTTAGTTCACAAACTCATCCCAGAAAAAAGAACTACGCACTTCCTTGCTGAATATTGTTATGATCACTTTCTAGGTGCTCACTCCCCTGGGAAGCTTCACACTGATGCCAAGTCCTACTCCACTCTCCAGAGCAATCTTGGGACTCCTTCTGGAATGGCTGTCCTAGCTGTTGGGAACTCATCCTAGAAAAAATGCTTTGAAGGGTGGACTAGGTGCTGGTGACTGCACAGCTTCCCCAGGGGAGTACTTCAAAAGTGACTGTAGCGATATTCAGTAATGAGGTATGTAGCATTTTTTTCTAGGATAAGTTCATGAACTTAATTGTCTGTCCTTGTATGTTAGTATTTTTGTAGGAAGAATGATGCACAGAATTATAATAATTTGATAATTATACTTTCATTTACTCAATGTTGTATAAATAGGTTATGTTAATATTTTTAATGGGAATTTTTATTGAGATAATTGTGTATTCCCATGTGATTATAAAACCAATGCATAAAGATCCCATGAACCATTTACTCAGTTTCCCCTGTGGTAACATTTTCCAAAACTATGTTGCAATATCACAACCAACATATTGACATTGATATACTCTGCAAATCTAGTTAGCATTTTCCCAGGTTTACATGTACACATGTATGCATAGACATGTGTGGGTGTTTATATTTAATTCTGTGCAATTTTATCACGTGTAGTTGTGCGTTTCCACCACTTCTATCAAGATACTAAGCAGTTCACTCTCCACAGGATCCCTTGTGCTCTCCTTTCATACCCGACTACCTCCCAGCTGCTCCATCCACCTCCTGGACTCCTGGTAATCAATAATCCACTCTCACTTTCCAAGATTTTGTCATTGAAAATGTCATGTAAATGAAGTTTTACAGTATGAAAACTGAAAAAGTATTTGGGGATTAGCTGTTCTCACCCCACATACTTCTCTGTTCTAAGTTTCAATGTTCATCCATTGTTTTAAATTGCTGAATTCAAGTAGGCTGTGGTGTTTAAATACCAAAGTTTAACTCTAAGTCTGTGGATGGATGCTTGAATTGTTTGAAATGTTTTGCTATTTGCTACGATCCTTCGTCTGTAAGTTTTTGATGAATGTAAGTTTTCATTTCTCCAGAATAAATGCACACAAGTGCACTTGCTGGGGTGTGAGATAACTGAATGCTTAGCTGGTTAGGAAACTACCAAACTGTTTTCCAAAGTGGCTGTAGGTTTTACATCACTAGTGGTGACATATGAATGATCCGGTTTCTAACTAGCATTTGGTATTGTCACTATTTTTTTTTTTTTTTTTTAATTCTGGGAGTTATATAAAAAGACCTGACTGTGGTTTTAATTTGAATTCTCTGTTTTCACGTGCTCATTTACCACCCATGCGTCCTCTTCAGTAAAGTTCACGTCTTTTGTTCATTTTATACTTGAATTGTTTATTTTTCACTGAGTTGCAAGAGTTCCTGACATACTCTCGACACTATTCCTTGTCAGATATACAGTTTACAAATACTTTCTCCTGGTATTTTGGTTTTCTAAAATTACAGCTAAAACAAAAGAAAACTATGTAATTTAAATTTATGGTACAATTAGTCTATAACATGGAATTAAAAGAGGAGAAACAGGAAGGAATGAAAAGAAAAAAGAAGAAAGAAGGCTAAAAATAGAAAGATAAGATGTACTGAAAGAGAAGGACAAATGTCTGGCCGCGTGGTGGCATGGAAGGATTCTGGCTCTCGTCCAGAAGTTAACATTTATATAATCATTAAATGAAGAAAAAGTCATGTTATCTACATGGAAGTAAGGAGAATTAGATGAGCTAGAAATATTCCTTCGTTTGGTTCTTCCTCAATGTTCTTTTGTAACACTTAATGACCAGTAAGAATATAACAAATGCTTAGAGTTAGGGCTAAACAGAGAATTTTTGTTTTTATACATATTTATAAACAATACACAAAATTTTTGAAGGAAATGGTTTTGCTTAATATTTTATTATAAAAACACCCTCTAAAAAATCTTTAAAATTGAAATACAATAGAAAATTCTGCACTTAATTACTCCTTATTTTTCTAAGAAAAATTTTAAGTAGCAAATACTCTTACAATTAAACAATAGATGTCTAAATATCTAAGTGTTTTTATAATGCACTAGAAATTTTTCTCCTAAGATATTATTGAATTCTTGGTTAATTTTATACTCAGTAGTATGTAAAAGTCAAGAAAATTTGGTGATCATTAACTTAAAGATGGCTGAGAATGAGCCATCTCAGAGAATGAGCAGATGACCAGTCTCACATGATTTTAATGCAGTTAAGATAAGAAATGCATTAAAATGTATGAGCCACTCTGTGCCTACGTATCAAAAAGACAAAACAAGCATAAAATATATTAAGCATTTAATAAATGCACAAAAGTTTGAAAAAAAGAACACAGTTTATTGGGCAATAAAAAATAGAATATTATTTAAGGTGAAATGCATAAATAACATTTAATAAGTCAGGAGATCTATTAAAGTTATGAGAAAGAGTTTTGTAGTAAGGGGAAAAAAAAGAAATATGAATCCTAGCTCTGTGGTTTTAGACAGCCTTCTTAATCTCTCTATATCTTAGTTTTTCATCAAATGAGATATTTTGATATGATCGTTCATAATAAACGTAGGTTAAGAGGATGATGAGAAGGTGGAGTTAGAAAATCTATGGTGCATATTTTTATCTATAATAAAAAATAAATTAAAAAAACTTAAATATGATATTAAAAAAAAAAGAAATGTCTTTTATTAAAGAGGGAGAATGTGAGTTGGGCTTGAGACATGGAGTTAAGATGGACTAAAGCAGTCATGGAAATCTTTCATAGAAGAAGTGGGAAGTGAAGATGTATCCTAAATAAAAAAATTAGATAAGAGGGAAAATCAATGAAGTTGTTTTAGGTAGAGGAAGCTCTAAAGTCAAGTCACAAAGAGAGACTGACAGTAAGTGCCGGAGGGTAAAGGGCCCCTGATGCCGACTGCGCAGTTCAGTACACTGGATAGTAGGTCCCTTCTGAAAGTTATGGAACTAGGTGTTATTGAGATAAATGCAATGCTTTGGCAAACACTGAAAAAGCCATCATTTCAAAAATCATAATAAAATCAGAAAACATAGGCTTAAAACCCTAGGTCCAAAACAAAAGCAGCAACAATGAAATCCTCATCTGCGAACCAAGAGAAAGTTCCTGCCAAGTATGTTTAAGGCCTTGGACAACCAACCAAGCTCAAAATCCATGGGCTCAAAAAGGTGCTTGAATTAATGTATTTTTCATTAGTTAGCAATTTATTTGACAGGACCCAAGTTTTTCAATAGCAAAGTTAGTTCTACAGGCTGAACTATATTTCTAGGAAATAGACTTTTCGGGGGGGGGGGGGGGGAATTGGGAGCCAGATTATAATATCCCTCACAGTTTAATAATTTGGCCAGCAAGTGGAATGGAAAATCCTCTGAAATTTTTATAAGCAAATTAC
>CAUYPK010169072.1:0-21588 GCA_963574355.1 Loris lydekkerianus
TTAGTAAATGTAGAATGTAAATGTCTCAACACAATAACTGTGAAATAGCCAGGAAGGCTATGTTAACCAGTGTGATATAAATGTGTCAACTGGTCTGTGAAACTAGTGTATGATGCCCCATGATCATACCAATGTACATAGTTATGATTTAATAAAAAAAAAAAAAAATTGATTAGAGATGGCGGTAGTATAGGAATAGGGCAGTGGTATCCTTAAAAATGCCCTATAGAAAGTCCCTATAATCTTACATAAGATAATTGTAGGAGATAAGATTTAAGAATTATGAAATCTGAGCCAGTGTAATGTCCTATAAAATCATTGGCAGGTACTCTAACTGGGTAAATTCATTCAGGGAACCCAAATAAAGGAAAACAGAAATCATGAAAGTTTTACTGATATTAAAAAAAAAAAAAAAAAAAAGATATATTGCAAAGTCTAATATCTATAAAATAAGAATAAGGTATTTAAAAAAAAATTATCTGTATATTAAAAAATTAAGCAGAATTAAAGAAAAATACTCATTAAAATATTAAAATAAAAATACTCAAAAGATGACCAGAACAGCAGATTAGATATGGTAGAAAAGAAAATTAGGGAATTGGAAGATAAGAAAAAAAAAATCTCACAAAGACATAAAGTGATAGAAATTAGGGATAAAGAAGTAAAAAATGGAGGATAGAAACAACAGCTCTATTGTATATCTGAGAGGAGTTCCAGAAGTAGAAACCAAAGAGAATGGTGGAAAGTCAATATTCAAAGAGATAAAAGATGAAAAAAGAGAAAGATGTGGAGTCTTCAAAAGTTCTATCAAGTACTAAGGAGAATAAATTTGACTAAGTCCACACCTAGGTATTTTGCACTAATACCACAGTACCTCAAGAATGAAGGAAAATGGAGACTTTAACTCTATCATGTTTGCGTGATATACTTACAGTGCATCTTACAAGGGTACATACTAAATTTACTAAGTGTAGAATATAAATGTCTTAACACAATAACTAAGAAAATGCAGCGAAGGCTATGTTAACCAGTTCAATGAAAAAATTTCAAATTGTACATAAAACCAGCACATTGTATTCCACGATTGCATTAATGTCCACAGTTACGATTTAATAAAAATAAAAAAAGAACTCCCCCCAAAATAAAGAATGAAGGAAAAGGCAAATTACCTATAAAAGCATGAGAATGAGATCAACAGCAAAAGAAACTGAATATACCTGTGTGTTCCTAAAAGTTAATCTGAGAATCATATTTAAAACAAAAAAGCAATAGAAGGATTATATCAGGAATTAGAAATTCTGTGATCTATTTTCAATTCAAATACCTAATGGGATCTGAAATTTCCAGTCCTATTTCTGTGTTTGTTTTCTATAGAATGGAAGTGAGAGATGGGCGATGGTGAATCCTGTATTTTGGTAGTGTCCTGGGCTATTCCCTTGCTGTGCGTCTGACTCGGTTCACACCCTCAGCCTCTCTGAGACATTAATGGTATTGTCTGCATCTTGCCAGTTGAGTGTCTTCCTTCTCTATTCTTAAAGGGCTCTAGCCTCTTTTTTGTGCCTTTTCCCATATCTAGGCTATAGACCAAAGATGTGAATTTTTGAATTCCCAGAGGATGTAGTTGAGTGTTTGCATCCTCCATCACTGACAAAAGAAAGATACTACGCAAACAAGAGAGGAGATTAGGCGTCATAGTGCATGAAGCATTCAGAGTAGTGCATCTCAGATACTCCTTAATAGAACAGAATAAACACCTACATGTAGTTAAAATTTATTCCGAAGTAAGAAAGACTTCGTGTGTGCAAAACTTGGAATAAGTATAATGGATGCATGTTAATTATGGATATTTCTGTTGAAAACATCTATACATTTCATCAACCAGTCAATGAAATATATCGATTATGTCCAAATCCAGTTTACTTTTGAGCAACATAGGGATTAGGTGTGCTGACCTAACCAGAGTCAACAATCCTTACATAAGGATTATTCAGCTTGACTCCCCTAAAACTTGACTACTCATAGCTTACTATTGACAGGAAGCCTTACTGATTACATAAACAGCTGATTAACACATCATTTGTATGTTATATGTATGATATACTATATTCTTAACTATAAAGTAAGCTGGAGAAGAGAAAGTGTTACTGAGAAAATTATAAGGAAGAGAAGATACATTTACTTATTAAGTGGAAGTGGATTATCATGAAGGTCTTCACCCTCATCATCTTCACACTGAGTAGGCTGAGGAAGGGAAGGGTGAGGAGGGTTAGTCTTGCCCTCTCAGGTGAAGCAGAAGCTGAAAAACAATCTGTATATCTGTGAACCCACATGGTTCAAACACACGCTGTTTAAGGGTCAAAGGCATAGACAATATCTAAAATATCTCTGTTTGTGTAACTAATTGATAATTTTGTAATTTTTTTTTTTAATTCTCATTCATTCTCTCTTAAATGGAATCAGAAATTTCACTTTCATATTTTGTTAAAGCATAGATATGCTTATCATTTCAATTTCAGTATTGTTAAAAAACTCATTGTAAGTGGCTCAAAAAAATGACCCACATTTTTTTCTTTACTTAGGCTAGAAATCTACAACTTTAAGAGTAATTGTTGGTTAGCTTAATGACTGTCATCGCAATTTCAAAAAAAATCCAACTATTAAAAATTTCCAACTAAACACATGAAAATCCTTTGATTTAAGTAAGATATTATTAAGTAAGAAGTTATTTTATATGATAAAAATCCACGATGAATGAGGAGCCATATTTTGTCACTCTAGAAAAGTCAGGGACATCAGATATTTTGAATACCAAGGCTCAAATTGCTGCCGTGAGTTGTATGACTTCCAAACAAGGACTTCGTGACCTACTTCAGAGTCACAGGCTTCTTGTTGTCCAAACAGCATGTGTGTGAGTAAAATAAGAAAATCAGACTCCTCAAAGACGTAGTGGACTGTTGGCTTGTTTGTTTAAACCTGCTTTCTGGGATTAGCTCTATCTTACTTTGTACGTTTTCGGCTGAAGGTTAGACAAGGGTCAAGTAGGCCATTTCAACACATCTAATAGAGGTTTATTCTTCACAAGAAGAGGAAAACTTGTCACCAGTTGGGCCTAATGCCCCGGTCTTAAACTCTCCGTATTATGTGTCTGTGTAAGGAGGCTTAGGGCAGCATAGGACAATTTAAAACCTCAATGCACAAATGCATAACATTCACATTATCTATCTTTGAGAACGGCTCTATAGCCACAAAGCTCACTGTTCAAATATGACCTTGCATTAGCGATGACCGGTTCATGCTGGATTGCATTAGTGAATCAGAGAGGAAGTGAAGACTTAAAAACAAAACAAAACCCAGAAATTATCACAGCTAAATATTTGGGAAAGCCAAACAAGCAAAACGAAGGAGTATTCTTAGGTACTTAAAAACTAGAGGTACTCCCTATTCTTAATAAAAAGTCTACAATGATGGTAAATATTTTTATATATGACTATGTGGAGGATAGATTCCCGTTTTAAGGACCTTTATAAATCACTGAGATTGCTACTAGAAGGTCCACCTGCCTCAGTGACATCACTGTTTTTGCAACTGTAGCAGAACCTCTGTAAGTTGACCACCCAAGGGACTGTAATAATCTGGTCAACACTCAGAGGTGGTCAACATGGGTAACTAAGAGCACTGTACTGATGTGTACATACGGTGCATGTCTGGTCTATGAAAATTAGGTCAATTTAAAGAGGTGGTCAATGTGGGGAGGTGATATTTTAGCAAAGAGAGAGAAAGAATGAAGAGTAAGAAAGTTGTAGCAAGACAGGGAGCTGACCTGTATCTCACACTCTTGGCATTTGCATTGTGAACTGCAGCCACATAAAACTGCACTCATGTGTCACTTAATGGCAAAAATACCTTCTCAGCAATGCACAGTCAGGGGATTCTCTGCTGTGAGAACACCACAGAACATCACACTTCACCAATCTGGATGGCGTAGGCTCCTCTGCCTTAGTCCTAGGCTGCAAAGCTGTGCAGCATGTGACTGGCTGAATATGGCAGACAACTGTAACACAATGGTAAGTCTATCCTCCACATAGGTATGTCTCTAAACATCCTTAAACATGGGAAAATAATGTGTTCTACTATGACCTTATGAAAGCTACAATGTTAGTAGGTGACAGGAACTTTTCTGCTCCAATTTAATGTTATGGGACAACCATTGTACATGCATTTGTCATTGACAGAAAGGTCATGATGTGGAATATGACAGTAGTTACTATACCTCGAGAGGACTGAGAGAAGGGTAAAGAGCTGGGGAGGTTCTCTTGACACATCCTTAAGCCTTGCACTAACCTGCCTTCAGGTCTTGGTTAGGGGACAATTTCTGAAAGCCTACTGCATATTTCTTTTTTCTTATGTATTTGTTTATTATTTTAGATTGATATGAGGTTATGTACAATTAGGTTGCATAGTTTGCATTTGTAAGGTTAAAGTTGAAGTTGTAGCTGTAGCTGTGTGCTTCACTGGGGAAGTGTGCTGTATAACTAACGTTTCTTAGCATCTGTGAGCATCAGTTCCTTGTCTATCTTCTTTGCTAGATGAAGGCCAACTTGAGTACAGTCTCTACCTCATCCACCTCTCTCTCTCCAGGGCTCAGATACAGTTTTGAGAGCAGGGCACATGATCAATAAATATTTGACAAGTGAGTAAATAAATTTAGAACTCGCATTTACTTTATTTAGAAAAATGTACCCACTGCCCTTCACCCCTCTATACACACTTGAACATGCGTAATATTCAGGGTTCACCTCACTGAATTTCATATATGTAATTTGTTACATTTCTTTAAAGTATTTTTTGTTTGTTTGTTTGTTTTGGACAGAGTCTCACTCTGTCACCCTGGGTAGAGCACCATGTAGTCATCGCTCACAGCAACCTCAAACTCCAGGCTCAAGTGATCCTCTTGCCTCGGCCTCCCAAGTAGCTGAGCCTCCAGGCACCAGCCACTATTCCCCACTAGTTTTCTATTTTTAGTAGATATGGCATCTCACTCAGGCTGGTCTTGAATTCCTGAGCTCAAGCCCTCCACCCTCTCGGCCTACCAGAGGGCTGGGATTACAGGTGTGAGCCACAGCACCCGTCAGTTACATTGTCTTCAGACACAACCACTCTGTTCTGCGATTGTATGATTGCATCCTAGTGTGCTCCCGGACCTGCTTTCACAACTTCTCTGTTACTTCTCCTGAGTTATGCAAGTCATCTCGAGCACGTGGCAATAAAATATTTGTATGTTTCTTTCCACCCTTCACACTACAGCCATAAATTAAAAAGAAAACCATTTTATTAATTTAAAAAAAGCAATAGTATCATAAATAAGGTCCAATAGCAGTCTGTGGACAAATAAGCTAGAAAGAAAAAAGCAAGGTAGCCATTGAAGTTGTCCAAAAACTAATACTAAAAAAAAAAATAAATAAGACAAATGTCTGAATTAAATAACAAGTCGAATTGAATGCAACTGTATTATAATTTCATAATTCAGTAATTTCCTTTGCATTACTTTCTAATTAAATCCCCAAACCTATCACATTTTAAAATAATTTTCCATCAGTATTCTGTAGTATGGAGCAAAGGCACTGAAATGTTCTTTATTCCCTGTATCCTGTGTTTTGTTTTAAAGTTGAAATGGCCATAAATAAAACTACACATCACATTTTTCTCATGCAGTGTGATTTTATTAGATAATTGTTTTGGATTAACCATGTAATTAAAATTATAGCCATCATTTCATCCTATTAAAGAATAGTTACAGAAAATGACCCCAATGCAGTATGAAACATGGTAGATCTGCTCCTTGACGTTTACCTTTGAATACTCCCACGTCTTGTTTTATTTTTGTAGGTAAATCTTCATAGCTCAGGATGCTTTTTTCCCTCCTTTTCTCATCTTTTAAAATGGGATGAACTATTTTAATGACAGCACAGGTCTTTCATTCCCCACTCCATCTTTCCTTGAACCTGATTTTACTTTTAAATTTTACATATTCTTTTCTCAGCAGTTCACCTTCTCTTCCTAAATATCAAAATCAGAATAGAAGACAATTCATTTACCCTTGGTATTTTAAATAACCCAGCCTCTTTACTCTCACTGTAGATGGCAAACATCTTTCTTGGAGTCTCACTCTTGCCAAGCTAGATCTCATCTTTGCTCCCTCTGTGTTGCCAACTTGAAACGTCTTTCCCTACTTTCCATCCACTCAGAAGTCTTCTTCTATTCTCTTTTGCTCCTTAAGGACTTCTCCAAACAAAACACTCTCAGTGATATATATCAATATCTCCTGGGTTAATATGACCATTTTCTACAAGGTTTGTCATAACAGCTGGGCATACGCTGTATTCTCATTAGCTTATCACAGGGGTTGCAAACTCTTTCTATAAAGGTCCAGATACTAGGTACTTATTTTAGATGTAGGAGGCTACAAGGTCTCTATCACAACTACTAAACTCTGCTGTCATGCTATGAAGGTAGCCAGAGACCATATATAAATTAATGGGAATGATTATTTTCCAATACAACTCCACTTATGGTCACTGAATTTTAAATTTTATGTCACCTTACCATGATGCAAAATCTTCTTCTTTCAATTTCCCCCCCATCATTGAAAAATGAAAAAACTATTCTTAGTTCTCAGATTGTGCAAAAATAGATGGCAGACTGGAGTGCGTCTGCGGGTCATAGTTGCTGATCTCTAGATTATAACCTTCCTGAACACAGAGACAGATTTTATAATCGGGCATCTTCCATCGTCACTAGGACTGGACCGGGCTGTTCTGGAGCCCAACAGTTGTGTATCATTCGCCTAGTTTAAGGCAAAGGGAGCATGGATTTTAGCCTTCCAATTTGGGAATGTTTAGATGGCATGGCAAAACACTCTACAGGACAAAATCTAGAGGCCGAAATTCCCAAAGAAGAGGGAAGCAAAGCCTCGACTTCTCCTACAACTTTGCTAAGTTATCGGGATGGCTGTGCTCACAGTATTTCTTTGAACTAAGCAGAAATCTCCAAAAGGGCAGAAGGCAGCCTGAGAGTTGCAGATGCCGTTTTGAATGCAAGCTTCATCTGGTCTCCGTGGGAGTCTGTAAAACCCAGCGCTCTCCTCTGTGGGAGTTCTTCACTTTTAGCGTGATGGCTCTGTATTTAATTACACTGTATATTTTCTTCTTTAGCACTGAGATACAGGAAGGCAGAGACACAGGGTGAGAGAGAGAGAGAGCTGCACTCCAGCCCTGTAGATAAGGGCCGACCCACTATCCAAACCGCGCAGCGCATGAAGAGACTCCCTCTCACCATTATTTATCTGGAGTGCTTGCTTTGAGTTATAGTACCAAAGGGGGGAAATACTCATTTAATGAAGAGAGAGTTTGGTCCAGTTTAAAAGCCATAATTTTGTATGCATGTCAGAAAAACCACATAATCTGAACAATAAATTCACCCAGCCAGACTGAAGGCCCACTTGCCACTGGAATCTGTTTTTCTATTTAACATAATGAGGCGACATCCCTTTCCTTGGAGAGGAGAGTTCAATAGTTTAATTTTTGTTAACTGAGATCCCTTGTATGAAGGTAAATTACATTGCCTTTTCTATTACTAGCTCTGTTAATTGTCAAGCAATCAGAGTTTATGCACTCATCCAAGACAGCGGAGAATTTCCCATAATGTTACAAAATAAAACCTGACAAAGCACAATAATCTTTAGTTTATTGATGTGCTACCAGGCTGTTGAAAGCATCAGATCAGTAATGTGCTTTGGTTAGGAAATTGGGGTCTAGGGAGAAATATTGGGAGTTACAAAGAGAACATCAGGGCTTGCAGAAAAAATATATTAGGAGTTAAAAGGGGAAAAAATGTTTGTGGTGGGATTTTAGATTTGATGAAAAAAAAAAAAAAAAAAAACCCTGAGATCGTGTAAGAATTCTGAAGAAAAACACATCTGGGGTGGACAGATGAACTTTGGCCCCAGTAGCCAAAAAGATTTATTTTTTTGTGGGGGGAGATGCTGCACATCATAATATAAATAACACACACAAATGCCAGACTTCCAGGAAAAGCACATTCCGAAGACATTCATTGCAAATAACAAGAGCTCTGATTGCATAGTTTCATGAAAAAAATTACGTGGCCAGGATGGCAAAGCTAAATCTAGATTTGGCGTAGAAAGTTTTAAAATAGGGGCTTAATAAAATATCCCGGATGCTTTCCTAGTCTCCTTTGAAATCTTTATTTCCAATGAGGAGAAAAATAATTCAGCATTTGTTTTGAGCCTTGGGGAATTTCAAGACCTGCAAATTTTATTTTTGGAAGGTGACCGCCACTCTCTATTCTCTCTCCTGCGCTCTTCCACTCTTCCCTCTGTTTTATGACTGACAAGGGATTCCGCCTTAGTTTTGTCATGCTAGACACCGC
Source organism: Loris lydekkerianus (assembly GCA_963574355.1). Lineage (NCBI taxonomy): Eukaryota > Metazoa > Chordata > Mammalia > Primates > Lorisidae > Loris > Loris lydekkerianus. The sequence continues at coordinate 8,449 of CAUYPK010169072.1, forward strand.
TGAGGAATTCCAGGTGTATGCCACAGACCAGTACTCTGTCTCTGATGCTGAGAGAAACGAGATGATGGTCTTGAGTGCTTCCTTCTACATGCTTGGAGGTTTTGAGTTTCCATTTGGAAAGACTGACTTTGGAAGCCATGTTGACCCTAGGATTTGTGCCTCTCTACTAAACTGTTCCCACAGATTGGGAGTTTGAGCTCTAGGAAGGTAAACACTTTGCTTGCTCATTTGGGAGCCAACCTTATATTCATATTATAATCACGCTCAAACTTATTTTGAGAATTGGAGGAGGATCATGAAAGGACTCCTTCAACACATGAGAGGGAAATGTTGATTAAGCAACTGTCCTCACAGCCCCAAATCCAAGCTAACTAAACGCATAAGTAGAGAATAAATTTCTGATATGGCAGTTTGGTATTTTTTAAGAAAGGGGAGGATAAGTCAAGTGTAGGAGTTTGTGAGTACGTCTGGGTTGTATGTGTGTATGTGCAGGTGTGTGTGTACGTGTGTGTGAGAGAGAGAGAGAGAGACAGGAGACTGAGATCCTCTACCTTGCAATAAAAGATGGCAAGTTGATAAATTAGTGCTCTCAGCTAAAATTGATTACTTTGTGTTCCCATCCAGTTCATACGGCAGGCACACAGATGCTCGGAAACACCTTAATGACACATTGGAGAAAACTTCTCAAGTGGGCCCCGTGCAGGGCTCTTTTCTCTCCTCCCCCCACTGGCTCCCAGAGTGAACTGCTGTTCTGCTGCATACATTAGGGGAAGGGACACGCACAGCGATGTCTTCATTTTATATATCAGGAATCCTTTAGACAATCCTACAGTGTAAAAGCTAAAAATGACAAATGTCAGTGATTTTGTCTTTTCAATTCTTGGATTTATCTGTTGCCGGCTCTCTGGAGAGGCAGCACAGATAGCAGAAAGATGAAGCAGCATCCAGCCACCTAGAGGCAATCTTATTCAAGCCTGCCCAGCAAAGAAAGCAAAGTTATGAGGCTTATTGCCATAATTGTAGATTAAGTGAAACTGCCTTGTTTACTCACAGGGATGGAAAGGGACAAGTTACCGATATATCTGAATCAAAGGCGTGCTAGTCAAGATGGAACCATTACAATGAAGTCCTCAGTTTTCAAGAACTTAAGAAGTCTTCTTATGGGCAAATCCCTAGTGACATATATTGATAACTGCTGAAATATAATCAATTCCATTCCATTATAATTGTGAGAATAGGTAATAATTTAAGAAAAGTCAAAAAATTCAGAAATACATAGAGTCCAGAATTTTCAACATATATTAAATTCTCAGTTACTATAGGAATTTTTACAAGTGCAAGAGAAAATTGAAAATAATATTTTACCACTAGAGGATCTTACAGCTCAAAAGAGATACAAATTTTAATGTCTCTGTAAGGCTATAACCTTAGAGTTTTACAAAGACTGATCACATATTTTATGAGCTATTTATACAGTGTTTTCTGTATACTTGATATTTACATCTATGTGTTGAATAATTCCATATGCTCAATAATTATGTATTTGTATTAACTCCTCTTTAGTGTTCTATAAATTTTAAACCTTCTGCACTGATCATTTACATTTGGTGGTATTAAATATATTTGATCAGTTGTCACAAGAGTGATAGTGACTTGATTAGCTATAGTCAAATGTAGGACATTCTAGTGTCCAACAGACACAGGCAATGGTACGAATTCCTTTAATACAAATAAAGCCCATAGCTTACCATGCAAATGAGTACAAAGCCCCCCAACCCTACCGAGCTGCTCTGCAGCCCAGAAAGTGCCTTCCTCCAAAGAGATCCTTAAATGTCCAGTAGACATTCAATTATCTCATCTGAGAATGGGATTGTTCCTCTCCTGACCCCTTCTCAACTTGTCTGAGCCCAACCTCTTCCCTCCCTGATCACCTGATGCAAGGAACACTCCCTAGCACATTCCTGAGTGTGAAACGAGGTGACACAAAGGTCAGAGTCCCGTGACCCATCTTCTTGGCAAAGCCAGGTGACAGGCATGCCTCTGTCCTGATACTGCAGCACTTACCTTTAATGATGTCCACTTGACAAGTGTTCCAACATGTACACATTTCTTAAAGAAAATCTGAAAGTCATCCACAAAAACACTGGCTGCTTACAAAGTAGACATAGTCTCTAATCAAATAGAAGCAGCGTTGAAATTTTTCCCATCAATTAAAGAAACAATCTCTCAAGTTCATAATTGTTTGATACAGCATTGTTAAACCCTTCTAATAAAGGTGATCTTCAAGTTGAAAGGTCTCCCTTAAATTAAAAATAGCCTTCCAAAATGCAGAAGGATTTTTGTCTTGGTTGATATATCACTGGGATTTCACTAGCTTAACTAAACCAACAGTAACATGGTTAGTTCTATATATTTTGCTTCTCTCAGTAGTTCTTCTGACAGTATCTGAGAAGGTCTTCTTGAGGTAAAGTGACTAGTATATTTCCCATTCACAGAAGATAATTACTGAAATATGAGGAACTCAAATGATGTCCTCATATTGGTTGGTGACTGAGCTTGACCAGGTACAGCCAGACTGCAGGATAAGGGGTGGAGAGGCAGGTAACTTGACTGTGGTGTAATCACAAAAGAGAATTTTTCAATCCTACACAATTTAGACGGTGGCAGAACAAATAAAACTTTCACCTGTGTGGTACAATTTATGTAGAGCAATGTTCGAGTAATTCACTCAGTGCCATTTCATTTATAAAATTCTATCCTTTGCTGTCTAGTGAAGATGGGTGTCATATGGGCACTCCAAACCCTTCGTAGTATCTCCTAATACCAGATGAAGGCCCCAAGCCTTTGGGTTCCAGACTTCCTTTTTCTTTTCTGGATATAAAAATACATTTTATTTGTTTATTTATTTATTATTTCAGTTTAATATGGGGGTACAAATAATATAGGTTGCATTGTGTTCTTTTCTAAGGTAAAGATCAAGTTGTAGTTAAGTTCCTCACTCAGAGGGATGTGTGGAGCACCCTCACCTTATGCACATTAGGTGATAAACCACCCCCTCCTCTTTCCCTTTTTCTCCTCTCCCCTCCCCCTCACTAGACTGTACCTATGTTTTTCTTTGTGTAAGTGCATAGTTGTTTATATATTGGTTTCACGTTAGTATTCAGTACATTGGATACTTGTTTTTCCATTCTTGTGACAAAGAAGAATGTGTTTCAACTCCACTCAGGTTAATACAAAATATGTGACGTCTCCATCCTTTTTCTGGTTGAATGGTACTCCGTGGTGTACATATACCATATTTTATTATCCCATTGATGAGTTGATGGTACTTGGGTTGCTTCCACCTCTTGGCAATTGTGAATTGAGCTGCAATAAACACTCTAGTACAAATGTCCTTGTGGTAAAATGACTTTTTATTCTTCTTGGTAGTTATCTAGTAATGGGATTGTGGGATCAAATAGAAAGTCAACTGTTAGTCCTTTGATAATTCTTAATACTTCTTCCACAGAGGTTGTATTAGTTTGCAACCCTACCAGCAGTGTAAAAGTGTTCCCTTCTCTCCATACTCTTGCCAGAATCTGCAGTTTTGAGATTTTTTGTACCTTGCTTTTTTTCATTGATTACGATTAGTGCATCCTGTTTTGCCTAGGAGAAGCATCATGTTTGGAACAAAGGGTTGTCATACGTATTTTTTTAGCCTCAAAACTTTTCTTGACTCAAATCTTACATTGAGCCACACTTCCTGGATGTAGATAACGCCTTCCTCCATTTTAGTGCCTCTCAAGATATCCCCTCAGAACCCTAACACTCAGAAGAGCCTACTTTGAAAAATAATTATAAATGATTGAGTTAGAGACACACTGCCTTGGCTGGGCATGGTGGCTCATGCCTGTTATCCCAGCACTCTGAGAGAAAGAAGCGGGTAGATAACTTGAGCTCAGGAGTTCGAGATAAACCTGAGCAAGAGTGAGAACCTCTTCTCTACTAGAAAAACTAGAAAAATAGAAAAACTAGCTGTTGTGGTAGGTACCTGCAGTCCCAGTACTGGTGTGGCTAAGGCAAGAAGATGGCTTAAGCCTAAGAGTTTGAGGTTGCTGTGAGCTCCAATGATGCCAGGGGTGCTCTTTCCAGGGAAATAGAGTGAGACTCTGTCTTAAAACAAACAAAAAAACAAACAGGGAAAGTGTAGAAAGAAGAGAAAATTGTTGCCCTGAACAGAGGCCTTTTCCTAACTATCTGTTATTGGAGAGTTGCTTCAATTGTATCTTATTCATTCTCCTCTGGACATTTTTCCCCTTGATCCCAACCTAAAATTCTCTTTACTTGTTATTTGATTAAATACTTCCTCATAACACTGACAGAATTCTCTATAAAAAAACTCTCTTACTTTCGTCCTAGCACACCCTCCAAGGATACCTTTCCTCTTTAATAATTCCCCTTATCGAGGGTCTCTATGCCAGGCACTGAGAAACTTGAGGGTTTCTGTTTGGAAGTTAGGGAGTTCAATTCCATTGTCTAGAATGCTGCATTGTTTTCCCTCCTACTCAAACAAATGTGAGATTATTCAGAAATTTTAAATAAAAATAGAAAAATTCAAGAAAATAAGAATTGTCATTTAGAGAGGAATCTTCAATTTAATGGTACATGGGCAATTTAAATAAATGAGGAGTCACATCACACACAATTATGCTCAGGAAGGTAACATAGTTGTTGTATCTCTTCATATTGAATAAAATAATAAATTATTTGAGTAGTTCTATTATCTATCCTTAACTGAAACATACAGTGCCTGTCCTAGTTCTTCAAAAAGCTTGTTAATATGCAATCACCTAGTACAACTGCTAAGTTTTTAAAGGTCACCCATGTTTTATTCATAAAGGGTGGTTTTCTGGAGGGGAAAAAGGTTACAATGCCATGTAATACCATATTCTGATGGGGGCTTTTTTCCCCCCAAGATACCTTCTAATGGATTGGATGGAGAAAGAGGGAGATTTGGGGACAAAGAAGTGAATTGTTCCAGAGATATCAATAAAACTTCATTTAGAACCAAGAATACTTTGAAATGGGGGGAAAGATTTATTCTCTTTTTAACTATCAGGTAAGCATGATGGACTCTGTACTTATAGTCACAAATGCAGCAGAACGGTCTGTAAGTTGACCACCCCAGGGACTGTAACTAACTGGTCAACATACAGAGGTGGTCAACATAAGGAACCAGGCCTGCTGTAGTGATATGAACATGTGGTGCATGTCTGGTCTATGAAAATCAGGTCCCCTTGAGGAGGTGGTCAATGTAGGGAGGTGGCTGATGATGGAGGTTCTGCTGAAAGTGGTTTTCCCCTAAGTCTTGGTGCCTGGAAGTAAATATTCCCAGTCCTCTTGAAGTTGCAAGTGTGTCTATGTGACTTGTTCTATCCAATGAAATGTGAGTAGAAGTGATTGTGTCACCTGCCAAATGCAGCATTCATTGACACCAAACCACCAACTCCTTCTGTCATGAGTACTGTGGTGGTGCTCTAGATGAATACAGTAGTGTCTAGGGTCATGAAGTTACTGATTTGAATGACCATTGCCCCAGTAATTTGGAAAAATGAAAATATAGTCAGAACAATTCCTCATGGGAAAGAAATAAATATTTGCCATGTTCAGTCACTAAAATTTTGAGGTTGTTACTACAGTGTAGTGTTGCCATCTTCTGACTAACATATGGACCAAGACATATCTTTTAAGCACGTGAAAAGTCAGGTCTTTTCTTTCCTGGCTATGATCAATCACCAAAAGGAACTCTAAAAGTTTACCTGGTTCATCATCCTTTTGTGGACTTGGATCTAATTTTCCAAGGTCATAACTCTTTTATAGGAATAGAGAATAACAAATAATTTAGATATTTGATTCCTATTTTAAAGGTCTTTGCATATTTTGTAGCCTACATTTTAGAGTAGATAATAAATAGCTGATATTTTCAAACTTGGGTAATTGTATCCTTTTTTATTTTTTAAACAGAGTCTCAAAACTCTTGGGCTCAAGCAATCCTCTTTCCTCAGCCACCCCAGTAGTTGGGATTATAGGTACCCTCCACTATGCCTGGCTAGATTTTTTTCCCCCTATTTTTAGTAGAGATGAGGTCTGGCTCTTATTCTCTATACTCAAACTCCTGAGCTGAAGCAATCCACCCTCTTGGCTTCCCAGAGTGCTGGGATTACTGGTGTGGGCCACCAAGCCTGGCCCCTTTCCAATATTTTAATCTGCATTTCTATGTAGAAGAAAAAATTGCACCTCTAAGTATTTCTTCTTAAATTTCTCCAAGTATCTCAAATTCATCCACAGAAACACAACATCACTTTCTTTCTAGAGGCCATGTCTTATAGATTATCACACTCTCAATAATGTCAAACATATTTCTTTGTTTTAGGGCTCAATAAATGTTGGATTTTAACTGAATGAAAATTTAATTTCTATTTCTTCTCTGTAATTCATTTACACTGTGTCTTTATAATCACAGGAATTAAAAACCTTAAAGTCATCTTCAACTTCTCTTTCTTCCTCAGTACTAAAGGTCAAATGACCTACCAAGACCTTCTATGGTGTCTCTACTTTGTTTTCAAAATCTATGCTTTTCTTTCCTGACTACTACCTCAGGCCTTCACCTCTCAGCTGCAACCTAACTCCTCATTTTAATTTCTGATTATTATAACTTCTGAATTGGTTCCAGAACTAAACCATATTCCCCCCCTTTCTCTATTTTGTTTGTGCTTCTTTCTCAAAAATTTCCTTCTAGTCGGAAAGGACTCTTTTTCTAGAAAAAAGAGACAGTGTGTGTGTAGTGTCTTAGTTAAGTTGATAGGTCTTAGAGACCAGCAGATGTGCAATCTGGCTTTTCCATCTAATGGCTACACACTCATGGAATAATGAGTTAGGAGTTCCATGCTTCAGTTTAATCATATGTGTATATTAATAGTTGTTGCCTGAAGGTGACAACTATAATTTTTCATGTTTTTAGAGGTCTCCTAATAAGACCTACTTACACCCACATATACTTGCACACATGTACACACAAATGTATATTGGTGAAAAAGGCAGAAATGATAAACGGCTTCTCAGGGAAGGTACAGGAAAGAAAGACCCTAGTTCACCTTGTTTCCAGCAGGTTCCTGCACATTTACGCTGTCTACTCACTCTGTTTCACCCTGTTGTTTATTCTGGTCTGGGTTTTCTCTTCCATACTTCAAATCCATTGCCTTTTTTATTATTTACAGAAAATTAGCAACCACAACTTTCTTGTGATTTCGCCCTTAATTTCAAACAGCTTTACAAGTATATTTTCCAAACGTATGTACTGCCCAATAGTGATTCCCACTTAAGGTTTTCTCACCTTTAACTGGGGATGATATCACTGACCTTATGTTTTGTGAGTATCCAATGGTTTAATGTATATAAAAGCCTAGGGTGGAACTTAGTACATCCAAGTATCAATAAATATTGGGTGCCAGAAATCTGTGGTGCCTAATTTGGTTGGGTGTTTGTAGATAACCATCACTACTGGTACTTCCAGGGGGGTCTATAAAATCAGAATAATTATTGGGGCTTGACAAAATAAAGATTAATTCCAGCTGAAGTCTTATTCAGATGCAGGTCAGGCAGGCCTCTTGGGGGCTCCAATTTGGTCAATAACCATGGATCTGGTTCTCTCCACCTTATAGCCTTGGATGGAGAAGAGACAGAAGATGGTTTCTGCCCTCATCCCATTGGCTTGAACTCATCACGTAACTGCAAAGTTGTAGGCCTAGAAAGGTAATTCTTTTATACTTGAGGAGAAACTAGCATTGGTGATCTAATTCTTAAGGTCTGTGTTATTACTAACGTAAAATCTATGGCTAAGAAAATCTCAAGATAACATGTATACACAATAATTTTTAGAATTTTTTGGTAAAGGATTAAGTTAAAATAAGATTCACTGTCATAATTCAATATGAGATGCCACTTTTGCTCTGTCATTTTCCTGCCTTCTCATTTGGGGTGGGCTGGTACTAAAATGGCCCGTATCATTCTGAACATCTGGTGTTCACACCTTTATCCCATTCCCACCCCCCCCTCGAGTGTGGGCCTGGCTGGTGAGTGTGTCTAATCCACCACGTACGACAAATGAGAAGGGATTTCACTTTCCTGATTACATTACAAAAGATGCAAACTTGCTTTGGCTGTTATACTCCACCTATCGTTTTCTGGATTTGTTGCTTTAGTAAAGTAAGCGGCCATGTTACAAAGGCCCAGGTGGCCAGGACCTGAGTGCTCAGTCAAACAGCTCTTCAGATACTGAGCTCCGCCTACACCCTCTGTGAGCTTACAAGAAGGCCATTTCCCTGAAATGGGGCTCAGATGAGATCCCAGCACCAGCTGACTTTCAGAGCCTGAAATAGAGGACCCAGTGAAATCACGCCTAAGCATAGTTTCACAGAAACTATGAAATTAAAAAATGTAATGTTTTACATTGGTAAGTGTATTATAATTTGTTACACCATATAGACAACTAAGATACCACTTTAGTTAGTGTTGAGATTGCCTAACATATACGGGGTGGCATAAAGTTCCTGTGCAATAAGTATTATAAACATAAGTATTATATTTATACAAAATATATATGTATGTATATACAAGTATGTGTACATGTAAATATATATGTATCTCCAGTTGGAATTCAATGTAATGTTTTTAGATTGTATGCATAATACAAAGAGAAATCAATGTTCCCAAATATCAGAGCATACTTATTCGTACATTTGAGCCAATATGAGCCAACATGGATGTTGAAAAATAAAAGTGTAGACTACAATGAAATATGATGAAGAAATAGGCAAAGTTAAGATTTAAAAAAGGGAAATGTTAGGTTTGCAAATATTAGCAGTGTTAAATATGACAAGTGGAGCTGCATCAAAGCTCAGGAAGTATGTGAAATACTAGTAAAAATTCTGACAGTGTGAATGCCTGTTTGTTTTTCTCTAAAACAGCTTAAAAGTGGGCCAGTTTGGATAGTGACTTTTTTTTATTATATATATATTTCCATTATTCTTTTTTTAAACAAAAATCACACATTGTCTCAATTTGTATTTACGAGGACCAGATGCATTTTCTTGAAAAGGACCCCTGCGCTCACATTTTCTCTTCTTGAGTCCTCTCACAGGGTCAGAAAGAGCCCTGGTGTTATATCATGCACTGGGAGGTAACATGTAAATTGTAAGGAAATTGTCCACGGTGAAGTCTGCCAGTTGAAGTAGTAACATAAAATGCATAGAGGCTAGGTTTGTATTCGTTAATATTGTTGCTGTTGTATTTTAAGAATATATTGTAACAAATGATTTAATTATACTTCTACCTGGAGGCTTTCCACAAAAGATGCAATTTTAAAATGCAACAAAAGGATTAAACGGCTTGTGTGTGTGTCTAATACACACTCATTATGTGTCTCTGTGCAAAAAGAATAGTGGGTTCTGGGATTTGATGGCTGATGCTACAATGTTCAACTTGACCTCATACCATTTTTTCCCCCTTGGAACTAGAGGAACTCAAAAAACTTTTAAGTTGAAGCTTAAGCAGTTTCAGGACTTTTCTTTTGACTTATTAATAAAAGACAGCTGGAAAATCGGCTATTCTGGAATTTAATAGTAGAGTTCACCACCAAATTTACCCATTTCCTCAACTCTTAGCATGCATAGATATACCAATAAAAGGGCCAATTTTAACCTGAACGTTGGATTCTGTGGTAAACAGGCACTCTTAAAAGGCTTTTTACCTATGTTATTCTGTATAGAGACCTTTTCCTATATAAACTGATAAGAGAAAGAAGGTACCAAGCCCATAAGTTCTCAAATGACTGCGTGCATTGACTTGATTTGCTTAATTTCTAAAATGTAAATGTGATAAAAAAGAGAGTGAATGTGTGAGGTGTAGTCATATTTTAATATCGACAAGTTTAATCCCTGAACAGTGTGGATGGGAACAGTTTGTAGGTAGGGCTGAGGAGAATGGGGTTCTGCATGGAGTGAGATACCAAGGCAATGACGTCTTACCATGGGGAGTCCCAGACAACGTGCAAGGCAGGGAGTGGGGTCAATAGCTTGGAAGAGCTTTAAAACACAAGGACAGGAAAGAAAAACTAGGAGCAGGCACACCAGTGCATAAGTTTATATACTGGAATCTGTAACTGTGTCTTCCCAGAAAAAAAGAAACAAAAATAAATGGTGATGGGGGTGTGCAAATTAAACTTTCCCACATTCTCAGATGAAATTTTTTGAAAAGGTTATTTTTTCAAACTTTCCATGTCTATGCATATGAAATCCTATAATTCAAATACTCTTGCCTTCATGGATTTTCTGATCGTAAGGTGGTGGTTGTTGTTGTTGTTGTTGTTTAATTGCAAACTTCTTAGTAAGTTCTACAAAGCTGGTGTGTCTCTCACTTCATTTGCTGGTGCTGCAAGCACAGGCTTTGGCCAACTCAGACTACAAAGTGTTATTGTTTCCAGGCCTTAAAAAAATGCCAAAAACAAATTTTCTTCACCATTTATTATGACTTCAAGTTACCATTTTTATTGTCTTTACCTGACATGTCCTCTAAAATGTGTTCTATACAAAATGACTCGATGTCTTCACCAAATACTAATTGTTCATTCCTCACACTTGTATACCAAACAGGGTTGCCAGATGAAATATAGGATGCCTGGTTAAATTTTAAATGTCAGATAAACAGTAACTATCTTTTAAATGTAAGTATGTGTCAAATATTTGCTAAATTGAGAACCCTACCACCTCACACCTGAAAGTGGCCCTTACAAGTCCTTATGGACCATCTCATGTAATGACGTGACCAGAACGGGGCCAGGTGTACAACATAGAATCCAGAGAGGCCTTTGTCCTATGGATTCAGTGACCGAGAACACGGCAGATATTTCAGAGCGAGGTGCAAGGCTTCTTCTATGTGCTTTGTTCTTGCTCCCTGTGCTGGTTTAGATGCTGGGCACGGCAAGAATACAAAGCCATGACCTTCTGGAGAAGTGTGCTTTGGACTTTATACTTGTCAAGCTTTACTGCTTTCAAGAGGCATTTATTTTTCTCAACAAAAGCTTACTGTGGAGGGCCTGTGTTTCCAGATTGAGAACAAGGACCCGACTTCACACATTCGTGGCTCCCCCTTCATTGGAGACTGTGGTGCTCTCCAATGACCTCTATGAAACTTCAAGGACTCCCACTGACCCAGCATAGAAACCACACCTTTAGTCCACCAGCTTGAGTGCCATGCTGCTAAAAGGAGACGATACTGATGCAAAAAGGAGATGTAAAAGGCACATTGCTGAAGTTTGAGCCTCTTTTGCCACTTTCTCTGTCAAAGGCCAACAAACACAGTTAACTTCAGCATGAATGCTGTCTAAAGAAACCTTTTGTTTTGGTTTAGGTTTGTTGTTTTTCTTTTTTCTCCTTGAAATTGGTAATATAAGGAATTCTTTTGAGCATTCAATGATTTACTATGTACAGTGTTCTCATTCCCAGATTTGGTGAAACAGCCCATCTGAGAACGTCCTTGGCAAAGCAATATCATCTCTTGGCAGGTAGAATATCAGTGTCAAGTATCATGATTGGCAATGTATGCAAATTCTCTGCAGGTCTATGACTCAAGGGTATACTGTTTTAAGAAAGGAGGCAACTTATGGGCCACTGAGAGAGATACTTTGTTTTCGGCCAGACTTTCTTGAGGACAATTTTTCAACTACACTTAGCTGAAGGCAATGCTAAAAGCCTCTGAATTCAAAGACCTGCTTATGTTTGGGTAGATGTTTTATTATTACCACTTTATTCAGGGCTCTGAATTGTAAGTGAATGAAACAACTCTTTACCTTTTACAAGTAGAAAGGTCTTTGGAGTAATTAAAGCAGTAAAAAAAAAAAAAAAAAAAGTTTGTTCCAGTGTTCAGAGTTACAAGTATGCTTAGTAAATAAAACTCATCATAAATACGTTTCTAAATTTATGCACTTATTAGGACTATTTACCGGTGGTGACATTTCCCTGGCCTCTCTTAGAGTTTCTCCTTTGCTGATGGAGTTTGAGACTGTGACACTAGGGAGAAAGTCTAGATCAGGTGGCTCTGTCTTCACTGCAGCCACTTCTCACACAGAGGTGATTGGACACATCTCAGAAACTTGTCTGTGAGAACAAGGGTACCAAGTATGACAAGGCAGAGAACATTTGGGGAAGAAACGACTTTATGGTGCTGAGTGTTTATTTGGCACTCTACGATGGCATCACTTTGCCTGTAAAAACACTTCAGCCCCACAAGATAAAAAGAGCAAATTTCCTCACACAACCCTCTTCCTAGGTGCCATTAAACCTGTCAGAGGGACATTTATTTTACTGCAAACTCAGTACATAAGTGTCAGAACTTCTTTTCCATTTTTACAAATGGAATCATACATCAACTTTCAATTACCAGGAATATCTGGTAGAAGAAAAAAATGCACAGATTAATCCTGAGTCTTAACTTGGCAGTTGAGTTGAGCCTTTTCTTCAGCAAGATTTTCAGCGAGCCACCAGAAGGTCTGAAAAGTGACTGAGCTGAGTAATAATAGTGTTAATATTAATAACACGACTCTGCTTTTCAAAGTGTTTTCCCATTCATCACCTCCTCTGCTTTCCACAAACTCTCTGTGAAGAGGACAGAATGTGTGTGTTTCATCTCTGTTTAATTGTGAAGAAACAGAGATTGAAAGTTTAACCTACCTGATTTTCTCTCCCTATTTCTTATACCAAGAGAGTCCAAGATTCGACAATCACAGAATTTCTTTGTTTATCATACATTTATATTTGATAAACTGACAATGAACTAATGAATTGAGGACATAAATACAATGAACCTAATTTTCACCAAAATGTTTTGTTTTGTTTTGTTTTGTTTTTATCTTTTCTGGATGACTTCATTATTATTTTATTTTATTTTTTAAAATTATTTATTTTTATTGTTAAATCATAGCTGTGTACATTAGTGCAATCAAGGGGTACAATGTGCTGGTTTCATATACAATCTGAAATATTCTCATCAAAATGTTCAACGTAGCCTTCATGGCATTTTCTTAGTTATTGTATGTAGACATTTGTA
>CAUYPK010169073.1:0-15359 GCA_963574355.1 Loris lydekkerianus
GGGGGCCGCCCCCCCCCCCCCCCCCCCCCCAAAAACAACAAAACCCCCCCCCCCCCCCCCCCCCCCCCCCCCCCCCCCCCCCCCCCACGCCCCCCCCCCCCACCCCCCACGCCCCCCCCCGCCCCCCCCCCACCCCGCCCCGCCGCCCCCCCGCCCCGCCGGCCCCCCCCCCCCCCCCCGCCGGCCCCCCCCCCCCCCCCCCCCCCCCCCCCCCCCCCCGGCGCGCGCGCCCCGCCCCCCCCCCCCCCCCCCCCCCCCCCCCCCCCGCCCCCGCCCCCCCCTGGGTGTGGACCACACCTTTGGGGGGCAAGACACAATTGTAAGAAGGACTTTACCTAAAAATGCAATCAGTGTAACCTGGCTTATTGTACCCTCAATGAATCCCCAACAATAAAAAAAAAAAAAAAAAAGAAAGAAAGAAAGAAAAATCAAAGCAGATCAACTCCCCCAAGAGATTATAAGGATAGTACAGCTGAATATACAGTCCATAAAATTTTTATTACTTCAGATTAAAATGAGGGTATAGATAATTAGGTTATATTGTATGCATTTGTTAGATAAAATCCAAGTTTTGCCCCTCCACCAGGAGGTGTGCTGCATACCTTACAACATGGTGCTAGTTAGGTGAGAGTACACCAATCACCCTTCCTCATCTCCTCCCGTTATTTGAGTTTAATTGTTTTTCTCCTGTGTGGGTATATATTTCTTCATCCACTGGTTTATATTAGTATTTGGTATATTGGATACTTGCTTTTCCATTCCTGTGATACTTCACTAAGGAGAATGTTCTCCAAAAGATGTAAATTCTCCATCTTTTTAAGAAATTGTTGATATTTCAGAAATAGAATTCAGAATGTGGATATCACATAAGATGACTGGATTTGAAGAGAAGATGGAAAAATAAATGCAAAAACTTCTCCAGAAATCAATGAAATTACAAAGTCACCAAGCATCTGGACATAATTAGGAAGGATACACAAGAGCTTAAGGAATTGAAAGAGGCATTCAAGGACTTTCAAAAGAAAGAGTCTCAGAAATAGAATAGAACATGGAGAAGAAAGAATCTTACAACTTGAAGACAAGACTTTTGAACTATCTCAATCATTCAAAGAGGCACAAAAGAGAGGAAAGGCAGAACAATCTCTTAGAGAGATACAGACTATACGAAGTGCACAAATATATGAATCACAGAGATCTCTGAAGGAAGAGAATCCTAAGAGCATGGAAGCTCTACTTCCAGACGCCATGTGGAGAATTTCCCAAGTGTTGTGAGAGATCCATAAATACAGATAGTAGATAGTTACAGAAGTTAAGGACAAATTAATTTAAAACAAGCATCTCCTAGACACTTTGTAATTAACTTGGCCAAAGTCAAAATGAAAGAAAAAATTCTGCAATCAGGCAGGGGTAAGAGGATATGTTTTACTTATAAGAGAAAAAAAATATTAGGGTGACAGTCGACTTTTCAGTGGAAACTTTACAAGCAAGAATAGAGTGGTCACCTACCTTTACCCTTCTTAAAACAAAGCAACTTTCAAACCAGGATTCTGTATTCCGCTAAACTAAGTTTCACATTTGATAGAGAAATCAAATCCTTTACTAACAAGCAAATATTGAAGAAATTCACCACTACAAGATCAGCTCTGCAGGAAGTACTCAGACCTAATCTATACATTGACCGTCATAATGGATCACCTGCAAAGAAGACACCCAAAAACTAAAGGATAAAGCCTACCTTCCCCAATGGCCCATGAGATAAAACTAGACAATGGACAACCACAAAACAAGACAAACAGAATTCCATCATACTTATCAACTGTCTTAATAAATGCAAATGGATTGGATTCCCCACTGAAAAGGCACAGGCTGGCTGACTGCATAAAAAGGCACAAACCAAGTGTACCCTGTCTTCAGGGAACCATCTAACCTCCATGGACAAAACAGACTTAGAGTGAAGGGTTAGAAAACAATATTTCAGGCAAACAGAAGTTAGAAAAAAGCAAGAATCACCATCTCAATGTGCATATACATTGGGCTTTAAACCAAGAAAAGTAAAGAGAGACAAAGATGGACATTGTCATTTTATTTTATTATTATTTTTTAAAGACAGAGCCTCAAGCTGTCACCCTAGGTCAAGTGCTGTGGCATCACAGCTCACAGCAACCTCCAACTGCTGGGCTCAAGCGATTCTCCTGCCTCCACCTCCCACGTAGCTGGGACTACAGGTGCCCGCCACAATGCCCGGCTATTTTTTGGTTGCAATTGTCATTGTTTGGTGAGTCCGGGCTAGATTCGAAACTGCCAGCTCAGGTGTATGTGGCTGGCACCTTAGCTGCTTAAGCCACAGGCGTTGAGCCTGAACATGATATTCTGATCAAGAAAACACTACAAGAAAACATTTCAATCCCAAATATCTATGCATCCAACTTAAATGCTACCATATATAAAAGGAATCTAAGAGGTCTGAACAATATGATATCCTGTAACACCATAATAATTAGGAACTTCAACACCCCACTGAGAGAACGGGACAGAACTTCTAAGCAAAAACTAAACAATGAAGTGATGGACTTAAACATGACTATAGAACAAATGGACTTAACACATGTACACAGAACATTCTACTCAAATAATACTAAGTATACATTATTCTCATCAGTTCATGGATCATTCTCCAAAACTGATTACATCTTAGGGAACAAATCAAATCTCAACAAGTGCAAAAGAATAAAAGTAGAACTCAACTCCAAGAAAAACCTTCATCTCCACACAAAGTTATGGAAACTAAACAGTCTTATGCTCAACAGCTGGGTCAAGGAAAACATAAAGAAGGAAATCGTTAGAGTTCTCAAACAAAACACTATGAATTTACCAGCCAACAAAATCTGTGGAATGCTGTAAAGACAGTCCTAAGAGAAAAATTTATCACATTAAATGCCAACATCCAAAAAACCCAGAAAGAGTGTATATCGACAACCTAATAAACCATCAAGGAACTGGAAAAGGAGCAGCAATCCAGTCGCAAACCTAGCAGAAGAAAAGAAATAGCCAAAATTAGATCAGAATTAAATGAAACAGAACAAAAGAACCACTTGGAGAACTAGTGAAATAAAATGGCCAGATTAACTAGAAATAGATTTCTAATAACATCAATCACAAACGAAAAGGGGAAAGTAAGTACAGATACCACAAAGATGCAAAAGACCATTAGTGATTACTAAAAAACCCTCTCTGTGGATAGGAAACAGACCAATATCCAGAATCATACCATCTCCCCACACTTAATCAGAAAGAATTAGAACCTTTGAATAGACCAATATCAAGGACCAAAACTAAAACAATAATAAAAATGCTTCCAGGAAAAAAATGTCCTGGACCAAATGGTTTCATACTAGAATTCTACCAAACTTTCAAATAAGAGGTCATATATACCTATATTTAAGAATCTATTCCAAAACATGGAGCAGGAAGAAACCCTCCCCAATTCCTATGAAACAAATATCATCCTGATACCAAAACCAGGAAAGAATCCAAATAAAAGGAAAACTACAAACCAATATCATTAATATTTATGCAAAAATACTCTGTAAAATCCTAGCAAACAGAATACAACTACATATTAGAAATATTATACTTCATGATCAAGTGTGCTTTATCCCAGGGACGCAAGGCTGTTTCAACATATGCAAATCCATATATGTAATTCACCACATAAACAGAAACAAAGACCATTATGATCCTCTCAAAAGATGCAGAAAAGGCATTTGACAAAATTTAGCATCCATTCCTGATAAAAACACTTAAGAAATAGGCATTGATGAGAGATTTATAGATAGAAGTAATTTATTGATAGAAGACATCTGTGACAAACCCCCACCCAACATCATACTCAATGGAGTAAAACTGAAAGCATTTACACTTAGAACTGGACCCAGACATGGATGTCCAGTATCACCACTACTATTCAACATAGTGCTAGAAGTTCTAGTCAATGTAATCGGGGAATGTAACCAAGGGCATCCAAATAGGAACAGAGGAGGTCAAACTTGCACTCCTTGCTGATGATATGATCTTGTATTTAGAAACCCACAGGGACTCAACCACAAGATTCCTGCAAGTGATCAAGAATTACAGTAACATCTTGGCATATAAAATCAATGTCTACAAATTAGCAGCCTTCATATATACCAACATTTAAGCTAAAATCACATCAAAGACACAATTCCCTTCACAGTAGCTTAAAATAAAATGAAATACCTAGGAATATACCTAACGGAGGAGGTAAAGGATCTCTATAGAGAGAATTAAAAAACTCTGAGCAAAGAATTAGCAGAAGGTGTTAACAAATGGAAGAACATACCATGCTCATGGCTGGGAAGAATAAACATTGTTAAAATGACCACACTACCCAAAGCCATATACAGATTTAATGCAATCCCCATTAAAGAGTCAATGTAATACTCTGAAGAACTTAAAAACATAGTTCTTCATTTCACAACAAGAAAAAAACCTGAATGGACAATGCAATTCTAAGAAACAAAACAAATCTGGAGGCATTACATTACCAGACTTTAGGTCATACAACAAGTCCATAGTGATGAAAACAGCATGGTACTGGCACAAAAATAGAGACACAGATTTACACAATAGAATAGAAAACCTAGAGATGAAATCAGTTGCCTACCACCATCTGATCTTCAATAAACCAAACAAAAGCTTAGACCAAAGAAAAGACTCCCTCTTTAATAAATGGTGCCAAGAGAACTTGTGAGCTACATGTAAAGGACTGAAACTAGACCAGCTCCTCTCACCATTTACAAAAATTGACTAAGAAAAAAAAAAAAAAGGAAAAAAATAAATTGATCCATGATAGATAAAAGATTTAAATCTAAGACACAAAACAATAAAAACTCTAGAAGAAAATGTGGGAAAAACTCTCAATGATATCAGCCTGGGCAAAGATTTTATGAAGATGACCCAATTGGCAATTACAGTAGCACCAAAAATAAATAAATGAAACCTGATCAAGCTAAAAAGCTCTGTACAGCTAAGGGTACAACCACTAAAGCAAAAAGACAATCTTCAGAATGGGAGAAGATGTTTTCATGTTACAAATGTGACAAAAGCCTAATGAACAGAATGTACAGAGAACTCTAATTAACAAGAAAAAAGCAAACACCATTAATAAGTGGGCAGCAGACATGAACAGAATCTCCTCCCAAGAAGTCAGACTACTGGCTAATAAACACATGAAAAAATGCTCTTTGCCACTAATCATCAGTGTAGTGCAAATCAAAACCACTTTGAGATATTATCTAACCCCAACAAGAGTAGCCCACATCACAATGTTCAGAGGAAATGCTTTGTGAAGAGAGAAGTGAACACGTACACACCATTGATAGGACTGCAATTAACTAATACAGCCTTATTGGGAAAAAGTATGGAGAATCTTCAAAGAGCTAAAAATAGGCCTTCCATTTGACCTCACAGTCCCAATTCTGTCTACCCAGAAGAAAAAAAATTATTTTACCATAAGGACATTTGCACCAGAATGTATACAGCAGCTCAATTCACAATCACACAGGTATGGAAACCACCCAAGTGTCCTTTAACGCGTGAATGGATAAACTGTGGTATGTGCATACCATGGAATACTATTTAGCCATAAAGATAGAGACTTCATATCTTTTGTATTTATCTAGAAGGATTTGGAGAACACCCCTCAAGGTAAACTATCACAAGAATGGAAAAAAGTAAGCATCCAAAGTACTCAATATTATTATGAAACAAGTGAACAACCACATGCCCACATGAGACAAAAAACACACCTAAATTCAACAAGGGGTGGGTGGGGGGAGCAGGTGTGGTAAGCTATCACTTATCACGTACAATGTAGGAATATATGGCACATCTCCTGGGTGCAAGGCTCAATTTCAACTTGGACCTTACCTAATAGAGACATAGATTTACACAAATAATATCATCTAATTGTATGTACTCTTACATTAATCTGAAATTAAAAATTTTTTTTCTACAGAAAAATTCAAGGCTTGCATGGTAGAACTCTTATCTGAAGAAGAAATAACATTAAACTGTTCAAGGAAATTAAAGAGATTATCTTTCAACTCAATCTACAAGGCCAGCACTACCCTAGTACCTGAAGTAATTAGTGATATTCATTAAAATGAAAAATGAGATATTTATCCTCCTTAAATACAGACATAAATATTCTTAGAAGCAGCTCAGGAAGGAGTGCAGGTGCAGTGAGTAGTTTGAACCTGCAATCCCAGCTACTTGGGAGGCTGAGGTAGCAGAGTTGCTTGAGCCCAGAAATACAAGACTCCACTGAGCTGTAATTGTGGCACTGCTTTCTAGCCTGGGCAAAAGAGCAAGATCAGCAAGAATAACTTAACATGACCATGGCTGTTATACTCCATGAATTCATGTTAACATCTGAAAATCAATAAATTTAATTCACTACATTAACAATCTCCAAAAAGAAAATCATGTAATGACTTCAATAGATGCAGAAGAGGATATGACAAATCCAATATCCATTTCTAATAAAAACTCTCAGAAAACTAGGAATAGAAAATCTTTCTTAATCAGATAAAGGGCATATATGAAAAACTAACAACTAACATATTTAAGGATGAAAAACTCTTAATTTTGCTTAGAGAAAGAATCTAGACCGAAACAAAAAGTAAGAGTACAAACTGCTTGATTCCAGTTTTATAAGCTTCTACAAAATGAAGACAGCAGATTAATGATGACTTCAGAATGACAGAGAGGGAAATGACAGAAAGAGAGGTAGGAAAAAATTACAAAGTGCCATGAGAAAACTTTGGAAAATGATGGAATAAATTTATTATCTTACTTGTGGTAGTGGTTTTATAGATGCATATATGTCAAAACTCAACAAATTATGCACTTAAATGTATACTTCATGTCAATTATGTTTCCTTAAAGTTGTAGGGAAAAAAGAATGAATGGTAGGTATACAGTTAAGTTCTTTTTCTTCTTAAAACAGGTATGTCAATAATGTGTTAAAAGTTCAGTGTCTCCAAGAAATAGGCATGTGAAACTCCAGTCAGAGAATTTATGCTCAAAGTAAATGCCTTGGCCCCAAATAACTGTTTTACTTTCAGTTAAAATGTTTAAGTTCTGAGGTGGCGCTTGTGGCTCAAGGAATAGGGCGCCAGTGGTGGCGGGTTCAAACCTGGTCCCAGCCAAAAACTGCAAAAAAAAAAAAAAAAAAAAAAAAGAAGTTTAAGTTCTGTTTAAAGAAAATGTTAAAGATATATATATGTATAGTCATCCTCTGGTATATGAGGTGGGACTGGTTTCTAGTACTGCATGTACATATCAAAATCCAGGCATACCCGAGTCCTATAGTCAGCCCTGCAGAGCTGACATATATAAAAATTTGGCTCTCCATATTTATGAGTTTTGCATCCCTCAAATATTGCTTTTTCAATACACTTTTTGTTGGAAAAAAACCCAGCTTATAAGTGGACCTTCAGAGTTCCAACCCATATTGTTCAAGGGTTATCTGTATAATGTTAATGATTTCCCTGTTGTAACTATCTCTTTTTATTAATTGGCCAATGATGGTCTTGTGTGACTGAAAACAGTACTTTTATTTTCTGTCCACCTACTCATACATATTACATTTAATTATTAATAACAGAAGGTAACAAGTTTATGTGTATGATTCATTAATTCTATGTGAAATATATGCTCTTCTACAAAGCAATATTTCAGAAGTTTTCAGGTTTCAAAGAAAGATAAACTAAATTCATTTGCAATGTAGCATGACAAAAGTATTTAACTAACAGCTTCTACTTTAAAGTGTACAATTAATGTGTATAGTTGAAGGTAAAAGTGAGGACATAGTGTTATCAGCGCCCTTTTCTGTCTTTTCTCCATGGTCAGAGGTATTTAGAAAACAAAGATTATTGATTAATTTGATCATGGAACAAGATGAGTATCACAGTCTAAGATGTAGGGCATTTAATTTTTTTACATGTGAAAACACATGTAATTTAGTGATCTTATTAATATTCCACTAGCACAAATGCAAGTACATAGGCTGTTTCTAAAAGTATACATTCTTAAACTGGAAGAATGTGACAGTGGCACTGACAGCATTTCAATTTCCTCCACATTTGTAGTAACACATTTACTTATTTAGCCAAAGGTGTTTTCCAGAAAAAAAAAAAAATCAAAATAAAATAAAAGTAATAATTAGTAGAGTTTTATATATTGCTTTATAATTAGCTTGGGCTACAAAAATGCAGTAATTGTTTAAGTTAAAAACCTAAATGATTTTAAAAATCCCTTACCGGTATCTATGAACAAATATACCCTTAAAAATAGAGTTCATCATATTTTCAATTTCATCCTGATTTTCTTGTAGCTGAAATGAAAAAAATAAAAACTGTAAATTAGAATACTGACCATTTTACTTGGAATGAACAGTTCCAATTGTTTTTAATTCCTGGTTATCATTCTGGGTAGTTACTAACCCTTTTTCTCATATGTGCGACAGATGTCTGAAATTAGCAGTATACTGCATTATTTCTACAGTTTTATCACCTTGGTTTTAGAACTTCTCTTTCTCTATATATACAAAATTACAAACAAGAGAGGGTTGTGTGACTAACTGTGGTACAATTCCTATCTCCAAAATATCATCTTCTCCAAGAACATATCTTGGCTTGTTTTTACCTTCCTTGCTTAAAGAACTATCCCTGATTAAGGTATTATACAAGAAATTTCCTTCTCCTCCTCTCTCTCTTGTTTTTTTTTTTTTGTTTGTTTGTTTTGTTTTGTTTTTTGTTTTGTTTTGTTTTGTTTGTTTTTTGAGACAGAGCCTTTCTTACTCAGTCTGGGTAGAGTGCCACGGCAACATCATAGTTCACAGGAACTCAAACTCTTGGGCTCAAGAGATCAATCCTCTTGCCTCTGCCTCTCAAGGTAGCTGGGACTGCAGGCACCTGCTACAACACCTGGTTAGTTTTTCTATTTTAAGTAGAGACAGAGTCTCACTCTTGCTCAGGCTGGTCTCTGAAGTACTGAGCTCAAGCAGTCCTCTTGCCTCGGCCTCCCAGAGTGCTAGGATTACAGGCATGAGCCACCACGCCTGGCCCTTTCTTCATCTAAAAATATCCAAATACCATTCTCCATCTGATTAGCTCATAACTAAACATAGTCCAAATTCTCAAAAAAGGAGGCACAACAGAAGACAGAAAGAATCCTGGCTACTAGAGTTGATTGTAGTAACAAAATAACTAAGATCTACAGCAAAGATAAAAATTTCAGGCAACATTACTGATCAGCGTTACAATTGGTATTTATTCACTACTCAAAATTAATAAAAGCACTGATATAAAATTACATCAAGGTGGTACTTATTCAAATTTGTCCAATAATTTGCTGTGTAATAATATTTATTGAAATATTCGCTTTTACTACACACATGAATGTGACACTAACATTCCTTCAGATTTAATCTTTTGCTGTATGTTTTGTTTCAGGTTTGAGTAAGTAAGTTTGGGAATACTTTTACAGCAAATAGTTCAAATTACTGCAACTTACTATACATTCTAAAAATTACTTTTGTTGTGTTTATTATATGAAAACAAATTAATTCATGAGAGGCATATATTTAGACAGCAGTACTTACTACATACCAGTTTCAATATTTACTTTCACAATATTTCAAGTATGGTATGTGTTATGAATTAAGCTGTATTCCTCAAAAATTTATACCTTGACATAGTAACCCCCAGCACTTCAGAATGTGACCTTATTTGGAAACAGAGTTACAGCAGATATAATTTGTTAAAATGGAACCATAGTGGAGTAGGGTGGGCCCATAATCCAATGTGATTGCTGTCCTTATGAATAGGGTAAGTTTGGAGGCAGATACACAGGCAGAATATCATGCAATAATTAGAATTATGCTGCCACAAGCCAAGGAACTACCAGGAGCAAAGAGAGAAGCCTGGAATAGATTCTTCCCTAATGCCTTTAGAGGGAGCTAGGCTCTGCCAACACCCTAATCTTGGACTTGCAGCCTCCAAAACTGTGGGATAATATACTGCATTGCTTTTATTTAAGCCATTCAGTTTGTGGTACTTTGTTACAGCAACCCTGTCAAACTAACACAGTACAGGTTTGTTGCCTGTTATAACCCATTATTCATGTACAATTCCTTTGCAGCAATGCCATATTCTTTTTTCAAGTTAAAAGACAAATAGTACAGATCTAAAATTGTATTTACCATTGGATAAATAAAAATGTTTCCTCAAAAAAAAACAAAAAACAAAAACACCAGTGTAAAATCATGTTTAACACATACATGAAAAAGGCACTGTAAAAACTAGGATCAATCTTATTCGTAGGAATGACTTACACATCAGCTAACATGTAGTCCTTGGCTTTTTCCTGGAAATAAGGCTTTCCTGGCACACTGGTCTGACTTTAGTTATTTATCATGCTTTCTGAGCCCACAGCCTGATAACCTTTCTGAGTTGTTTAATTCCCAGACTACCTTATTTTATGAATAGGGATGTTCTCTGATTCTCTTCTACTATCAGAGAGCCATTATACAATCATTGGTGAACACTCACAGTTTCATTTAAAACTTTCTGAGATCAAATAATCTAATTAAAATAAACTTTAAATACGTACACAAACCTTTTTAGAGAGACCAAAAATTTGCTAATGTATTTATTACACAGTTATAGAATATAAAAACACCATTTACCAAGAAACTTACCTCTTTGCGTTTCTGAAGTAGTAACTCCAATCTTTCATTGGCTCTCTTCCCAATCATTTTATTTCTCTCAGCTTCATACTGTCTCTGGGTATTATCCTGATGAATACTGAGGTTTAAGGCAACATTCACCAGGGCAGTCATGAGCTTCATGGCTATGAAATAAAGGAATATTATAATACTCACCACTTATGAATCAAACCTTCACCTATAAGATTACAAATGTATAAGTAAATGGATGAAGGAACTACTCAATCTCTGCCTTCATAATGTGGGGCAAATTTAAATTTTAATAAAAGGCAATTAATTTCTAGAAATAAACTCTTCTTCAACATAATTTTATTTACTTCAGTTAAGAACCACTTGGCCTTTTAACATTTCCCACTTCAAAAGAGCCTCACCTACCAGCAGGAAGGATTTAGGTAGCATCATCCTTTCCCTACTTCCAAAATACACACACCAAAGTGAGGACATACTAATCATAAGCCAAATCTCTACTCCTGATCATCAAATATAAATGTACACAAATGTATCCTTAATACATAAAAGATGTCTTACATGTTTTATAATCAACTTATGATTTTTACCCCTGGATGGTCCTTTCCCTTTGTTCCTCACCTCAATGAGTTGTACATCTTTCAATCCCAGAAAACAAATACCAGTCCTACCAAATTCATTAAGCTTATTAAAAATGTACTCTGTAAATTTCCAGTTGACAAATTTGCACCACTCAGAGCAGTAATGTACTCTTTAACGCTCATTTGTGTTTGTAAATATTATTAAATATTTTCAAATTCTGCTTCATGTCTTCTAACAAACAGGTAAGATACAAACTTCAAACTTTTGTCTAATCATGCTTGTTTATTCTAGTAAATAACTTCCTTTTTCTTTTTAGGTTATCTATCTACAGATATAGACATTGAGTTATTAAAAATGAACTATACTGGATTTTAGAAAA
The DNA here is from genome assembly GCA_963574355.1 of Loris lydekkerianus. Taxonomy (NCBI): domain Eukaryota; kingdom Metazoa; phylum Chordata; class Mammalia; order Primates; family Lorisidae; genus Loris; species Loris lydekkerianus. The sequence continues at coordinate 11,742 of CAUYPK010169073.1, forward strand.
ACTGATTCATTTATCTATAAACACGTACATATAACTAAAACCAAGCAGGAACTTCTTTTACAATTTCACTACTTCCCCATTAATTACACACATGCGTGAGCGTGTACGTTTGTTTGTGTACATGCTGTTTTTGTATTTCTGTCTATACACACACACACACACACACACACACACACGAAATTTGTTATTCTGAAACTCTATCAACATTTTGGCCACCTGCATGTTAACAGTAATTGCTGCTATCATTAAAATATGATAAAAATTCTAAATATAAATGTATTTAAGTTAATGACCATTTAAAAATACATTTAATGAAAATGTTTCTTTCCTGAGATACAGTGTCTCAAACAGTAAATTGAGAAACATTCATGTGTTTTAAAATACAAACTAGGGACTTTACACTTGTATGCACTGTCAGTAGTAGAATATTTGATTATACAATGAAGGTCTGAAAGTACTTTTTAAATAAATCTGTTTAAGAAAGAAGAGTAGCTCAAAGACAAGAGGAGTCTGGGGCATCCAAACTGTCCAAGTCAGGGATAAGACCAGTTTATCAGTATTTGTTCCAAGCACACAGAAGTGATAACCAATGCATAATTCAGTGCATACTTTTAGATCTCTGAAACAAAATTACTTGAAGATCAGGGAGTTGGAAAGCATTACAATTAACACCAATCTTACCTGGAATTCATCAGCAGACTTTGGGCACAGCAGTTTTTAAATTTAATAACTTTTGCTTTTCAGCTATGCATCTCCTTGTGAACCCACATCTCAAACTTCAACATTCATTATATAATCACTTCCCTCCCAGACCAGAGTATATCAACAACAACAAAATCAACATAGAAGAAATAAAAAAAAATAAATGTACCTTTAGTAAAGTATTAGATATAAAATAGCAGTATTCTCTGAAGTAAAATTTTTTTTCTTTTTTTTTTTTTTTAAGAGACAGAGTCTCACTTTATTGCCCTTAGTAGAGTGCAGTGACATCACAGCTCACAGCAACCTCCAAGTCCTGGGCTTAAGCAATTATTTTGCCTCAGCCTCCTGAGTGGCTAGGACTATAGGCATCCGCCAGAACACCTGGCTATTTTTTTGTTGCTGTTTGGCCATGGCCAAGTTCGAACCCACCACCCTCAGTATATGTGGCTGGCGCCCTGAGCCACAGACGCCACCCTAAAGTACAATATCTCTAATTCTGGAAAATTGATACTTCACTGAAAATTTTCATTTCACTAAATAACATTAAACAAACAGCTACTGAACACAAATTTCTAATTTAGAGACAGATATATGGAGATTATGATGTTTTATTGATTATACTGAAAAAGACTGATTTCTGCAAAGAACAGGAACTTATTAAATTTTACTGGTATTACTAACAGAATAATTTTATAAATTCATATGCCACTAATAAAGGAATTCAGCTTTGATAATGTGATATGGGTTTTGAAGTGGCTTCTTGTCTACCAGATAATTTCATTTAGTGTTCACATTTTAATTGTTGACTATATATAGAATGGCGAACCTGTTTTTGTACTGCAATGACAATGAGGACGACAAGAGTGGTCTGTAATTAGGTACTGACCACAAAAAATTTATTACAAGTTCATTGTAAGTATAAAATTGAAAGTGTTTAGAAATTCTATTATCAATCTGACAGTAATTTTGCCTGTTGATCCTAAAAATAAAATGATGCTAATAAAGATATATGTCATTTTTAAGATTAATTTTATTGCATTTATAAAAGTACTAGGTTGTGGCAGGCTGATAATTAAAAAATGGGGGCTCTTCACTGACAGTTACAGAAGCACCTATAAGGTACTCTCCCATTCATCTATCAATCCAACATATCTGAGCATTGTTCTAGGTACTAGAGAAACAAAGTAGCTCCGTCATGATTTTTTCATTCTAAGGGAACAATAATAAATAGTCAATATTCAAATAAAAAAAAGGAAAAGAAAGTATGGTTTAAAAAAAAAAGAAAGAAAAAAGGGTGCTAGTGTAGATGGTCATTCAGGAAGGTCTCTCCTGAGGCCCTGATATTTGAGCATGAAGTTAAGTAACGATAACACAAAACTATATGGCAGAACAGTGTTCTAGGAAGAGTATAAGGTAAACGGTTAAGAAGGCAGTCATAAAAGAGCAAGATATTTAGTATGGCTGGGGCAGAGGTAGGCAGAGGCAGGAGCTCAGAATACAAGGATGCTGTTAGACTCTGGTTAGAGCTCAGGAATTAATTCTAAGAGGGGTAAAATCTACTAAAGAAGGTGGAATGATGAGACATAGTCTGATTTACATTTTAAACTGCTATGTGAACAGACTACAGAAGAGTAAAAGGAGAAGATGACAGACCAAATAGGAGTAGTGAAAGAGCAATGAAAACACTCTGCTCAGTGTTTGCAATGATGATTCTTAAGTTTTTGGCTTCAAGCAACTCAATGAAGTGAGCTGTCTAGATTAAGGTGGTATAACAGGCAAAGACAAATGGTTAAATATGAAGTATGTTTTAAAGGTAGAATGGAAAGAATTTGCTAAGTGATAAAAAAGGAAGTGAGAGAAATAGAAAAGCCAAGGGTAACTGAAAAGATTTTTGCTTATTAGTTATCTAAGTGAAGATGTCCAGATATACCTTTGGAAGTCACTATCAAAGATATGGGTATTTAGAGCCACAAATCTACATAGCACAGCCATCCAGTGGATAATTATTCAGCCATTAGAAAAAGGGAGGCACAATTTGTATATTGTAAATAAAAGCTAAGATATTTGATGATGAAAAACAAGATGGCTGACAGCGTATATGCTATCACTTGTGCAAAAGAAGAAATATGTTATTTATTTTTATGTGCCAGTCACTTTTCTAAATTCTTTTATACATAGCTATTCATTTGGTATCTCACAAGTCTATGAAATAAGTACTACTATAATCCCTGTTTTACCTAAGAGAAAACTGAGACACAGATCAGCTAGGAGACTTGACAGTCATATGCATATAACTATTAACTGGGTGAAACAGAATTTGAGTATATGCATTTTTTCTCCATAGTACAAACTCTTAATCACTATACCATATTACCTTTCACTGAATGTGTAGTTGCTATCATATATATAAAACATGTTTGGAAAGATAAACAAATAACTGGCAATTCTGGTTGCCTTCAAGGAAAGAATTTGAGGACTGAGGGCTAGGGGTGAAAGAGTGATTCTTCACCATATAACATTTTTACTCTCAATTTTAAATCAAATGATTATATTTGGTCTTTCATCATCACTATTTTCTAATTAAAAAACAAACAAACATGGAATTGATTTTCACTTACTGAGTAGTTAATTTAAGGACAGGAAAAAAAAAAAAGATATGAATTTTAAATTCCCAAGTAACTCAGTATTTAGAATTTAATTTCCTAAGATCTACCAGGACAATGTGGTGTTACAGAAAACAAGTGAAGACAGTGTTTCAAAAAAGAAAAAGTAGAAAGATGAAAACTGGGAGCTGCTCAATGATCTGGATAATGTGAAGATAATTGCTGACCTAAACAAGAACAGAAGCAGGAAAAGGGTAAAGATAGAAAATGTATTACAGCATTCATGTGAAAGCCCTAAATTAGTTTCATAGTA
>CAUYPK010169074.1:0-16868 GCA_963574355.1 Loris lydekkerianus
TCATTATGTAAGTGGGAGATGGGAAGCAAAGGGACAGGAAGGGAATGAAAAGGAAGGGAAGGGAAGGGGAGGGAAGGGAGAGCAAACCAGAGAGAATGTGCTGTCAGAGGTACGAGCCAGAGGCTTGGCTTGTGCAGCATCATGGGTGTGAGGCAGGAGCAGCATCCTGGGGAATTAGCTCTTCCATCTGGCCAGACGGTATACACATAGCATCACTCTGCAGCCCCAAACAGCTGCCAGTCGTAAAGGATACCAAAGACCTGGAAAAGAACTTTTTAGAATCAGAAAGTATCATATCCATGCCTCAAAAAATCATTGCAGGCACGGAAGAGATACTGGAGTTGCTGGCTATCAACTCTTCATGGGACAGGCTAGGAAATCCACTGGTGCCTCCACTGCCACAAGCTGCTCCAGGGACATATGCAAGGGGCCCCCTCACACATTGCTAGGCTCACACATCTACAATGGTGACCCTGGTAGGGGAACCCAGAAGACTAGTGATTTGACAGGGTTGGTAAAGATACACAGAGGGTAGCCCATTGAGGGAAAGTAATATCCACTACTGGAGATCAGCCATATCTGCACTTGTGGGGAAATTGGAAAAAATAGGCTGTCAAATTTATATTTGCAGGGACATGTGTAGGGGATTAGGGAGCTGAACTCCAAGCTCCCTACATGTTAAAGAGGGTGGTGACGCCCATTGCATGTTGTCCCCTGGCCAGAACCCCACACACTCATGTGTGCATGGTAAGGGCTGGGGGCCGGTGCTAAGAGTAACTCTGTCAATGGCCCTTGTAAGCACTAAACTGTGAACCAGTGCTCACAAACAGCCACACTTTTGAGTCCTTCTACAGAGCAGTGTCACAAAAGGGGGCATTCTCCCCTACTTTGCAAAAGTACTCTGAGTTTGGGCACCTCAGGGCCCATGGAAGTGCGTGTCTTTGGTGCCCTTTGAAGGAGCTAGTGCTGTTTTGAGGCAGTGAAATGAGCCACACCCAGCAGAGATGACGCTGAGCCTGGGGACTTGGTAACTTCAGTACGTGGGCAGTACTCATAGAAACAGTCTGGGCCTGAGACAGACGAAGGATCATAGAACCACATGGCAAGGCGTGAATTCATTTGTGAGTATATGTGATCTACCCCAGGACCTCCAGCTGGAGAGGTGGGGACTTTGTAGAAGACTGGGATCCACCATTCTCAGGTCCTAGCAAGAGCTAGCAAAACTTGACTGATCACACAGCTTGACATCTGAGGAAACTGGGGTTTTCTCGGACAATTGGAACAATAGGTAAAAAATAAAATTAATTTTCTAATCAGACTGAGTTTGCAATATACTAAAAGTGTTTAAATTTTTGAACTCTAACTTTAAAATCTAAAAATATACAGGCTACTTAAATACTAGCACATCATTCTTTGTCCATATGCTCAGGCCTCCCCGGCTTTGAAGTTGATTCCTTCTTGTCATTCAGGCTCAGCATAAATGCCTCTTCCTCAGAGAGGCTTTCTCTGGTGGTAGTTACTTTTTCATACAATGTAGTTTTATGTTTTTAATGAACATTAAAATAAACTTATTACTTATCATTACTTCAAATTATCTTGTTGGAATTTTTTTGTTATCTGTCTATTGCCTATCTTTGTCCAACAAAATGTAAGCACCAACATGTGCCTGGTTTTAAACTAAAAAACTTCTGCACAGCTAAGGACACAACTATTAAAACAAATAGACAACCTTCAGAATGGGAAAAAATATTTGCAGGTTACAAATCTGACAAAAGGTTGATAACCAGAATCTACAGAGAACTCAAATTGATCAACAATTAAAGAGCAAACAATCCCATCTATCACTGGGCAAGAGACATGAAGGGAACCTTCTCTGAGGAAGACAGACGAATGGCCAACAAACATATGAAAATATTCTCATTGTCCCTAATCATCAGAGAACCGCAAATCAAAACTACCTTGAGATATCACCTAACCCCTGTGAGAAGGGTCCACATCACAAAGTCTCAAAGCTGCAGATGCTGGTACAGTTGTGGAGAGAAGGAACACTTTTACACTGCTGGTGGGACTGCAAACTAATAAGGCCTCTTTGGCTGATTTAATCCTGCAATCCTATTACTAGAAGGCATCTACCCAGGAGAAAAAAAAAAATTATTTTATCATAAGGCCATCTGCACTACATTGTTTATCACAGATCAATTTACAATCAGCAAGATGTGGAATCAACCTAAGTGCCCATCAACCCACGAATGCATTAATAAACTGTGGTATATGTATACCATGGAATTCCATTCAGCCGTAAAAAGATGGAGGCGTTACGTCTTTTGTATTAACCTGGATGGAGTGGAGAACATTCTCCTTAGTAAAGTATCACAAGAATGGAAAAGCAAGTATCCAATATATTCAATCCTAAGATGAAGCCAGTAGATGAACAAATACATCCCCACACAACAGACAAACTCAATTCAATTTACATTGGGGAAGGGGGGAGGACTGAGGGGAGAAAGGAGGGAGGGGGAAAAGGGAGGCGGGAGGAGAATTTGTGTGCTCCTGGACACAAGCACAGTGTAAGGACACAAGGTAAACCTCCCGGCTGAGGGAGTACAACAGAGACTTTACCTAACAAACATGAGCACTATAACCAAATCCTTTGTAACCTCATATTAATCTGAAATTTTAAAAAATTGTCTGTTTTGTTTCCAGTTGTATTCCCTAGCATATTACTGGCTGGCACACAAGTTCTCCTTAAGAATGTAATGAATCAATCAATTTTATTTATTTATTTATTTTTATTTTATTTTATTTTATTTTATTTTTTGAGACAGAGTCTCACTTTGTCGCCCTCTGTAGAGTGCGGTGGTGTCACAGCTCATGGCAACCTCCAGCTTTTGGGCTAGGGTGATTCTCTTGCCTCAGCCTCCCATGTTGCTGGGACTACAGGTGCCCGCCAAAAGCCCTGGCTATTTTTGTTGCAGTTGCCACTGGTGTTTTAGCTGCCTGGGGCAGGGTTCAAACCCGTCACCCTCGGTATATGGGGCTGGGGCCCTACCCACTGAGCCACAGGCGCCGCCCAGAATCAATCAATTTAAATATTCATTGTCAATGTCTCTGCAATTGGGAGAATTACTCATGATAGGCCAACGTGAAAAAATGTGTCCCCGGGCTTTTTATCTTAGTAAATTTTCCAGGTAAATAAGAACCAGGAGAACTTCTGCCTCAAACTTAGCATGTAACTCTGATTAGTTTACATGTGTTGACAGATCATTTTCAAATTCATGTCCCTTACATCTTTGCACACTAACACTTTTCACATATCAATACTTTAACATTCACTTTGCTAGAAAATCAGCTGTCGCCACTATTCTAAATTTGCCTTTTCTAACCCAGTGCCGTTAAAACAACACATCACTAATTTGTGATCTATCAGCAAGCTAGATGGTAACTTGTCACTACGTTAGCAACACTACAATATTCTGTATACTTTATAGAAACTCTGATCCTCAAAATTGTACCTGCTTAAAAAATGTAGCAAGAGACTGTTTCAGACACAATTTAAGTCCCCTTAAGGTATTTTAGTAACTCTGCATACCCTCTGGGATTATGGCTAATGTTTTCCAAATCCTTTTAGGTGGCTAGTTTGACACCACCAGAGCTCCTAAGACACACTGTTGAATCCTCTTCACTGGAAAGTTTTAAGAATAGAACAGCCACTGTCTGTACTAGGTGAGGTGTCACTGCATTTAAAAGCCAGGACATAGACCAACTCACCCCTTGAGATTTGCTCTGGCGAGGTGATTTTCCTATCTTTGGATAATAATTAGTCCTCCATAACTGTCAAATTTGGCTCTTAACAAAGAAAATTATCTTGCGGGGGGGGGGGAACCCTATATTCATCAATACCAGGGAGTTTCTATATTGTTTCCCCTTAGGAATACAGTAGAATAACTATTTCATTTTGAAGGGACATTTAAGTCACAAAAGGCCAGTGACTTTGGGGGATAGTTCCTGATATGTTTGGTCCTTTTAGAATTTCTACTGTTTTTCCTTTAATATGTAAATCCTCTCCTGGTAACCAGCACCGGATATTTCTGAAGTTCATTTGCTGCCATTTTTCTGTATTGTCCAACAGATTGCTTCTAGTACCTTCTGATGTGTGGCAGCTGTGTTCTAACAATTCCAAGCATACCATATGAAAGTAATCAAAGGCATTAACACACTAGTGTCTGCAGCTCCGGAGGTATTTCCTGCACACGGTGTGACTAGGCCATACAAAGTTGTATGTGAATTAGTTTGTTTTGGTTTGAGGGTTTGGGTTTTTTGTTTTTTAGCATGTTGAAGAGTTCTCTAAATACATGTGAGTTTGTTGCACACTGTGTTAGTGGCTCCATGTTTCTATACACAGAACTATGTCCAAAGGGCAGCATGCTAAAATCTGTATTTGAGTGTCATTTTTACAGAGCATAGAATATTTCACACACTAATCTGTGCAAAGTGATCTCAGATTCCCAAAGGAGGAACTAGTTAAAGTTTAGTGTTTTCTCTGATAGACCGCACCCTGGGCAGAGTAGTAATGGCTAACTACATAACATCCTAATGTAAGTGGTAACTGTGAAATGTTTCACATACAGTATTTTATTATAGTAAGATTGCACTGTACTTAAAAGTAAACGTCCCTGGATCCCCTCCAATGTAGTTAGGTTACAGAATGTGCTCATGCAGCGATTGTGTCTTATAATAAATTAGAGTTTTGAAAGAAAGGATGCTTTTTTATTGCAAAAGATAGGGAGAGATAAAGAGAAACCTGAAAAAAGTATACTTTCAAAGTACTTTCAAAGTTTGTCAATAAAGCAATATGTTGTGCCATCTTGGAAGAAGGTATAATCATATGCACATTTTATTACCTCCCTGATTGCAAAATCACTTATATTGTGTACGCAAAGTATTCAAGGATGAAGCTTAAAAATGAAGGCTCCCCATGTGACAGATGCTATCAGAAGTCATATTTTAAGATGTAATCTAGCTTACCCTATATCCAATTTCACTGCCTTTCTGCAATATTTATCAAAAAATGTAGACTCTGTAATTGTTTTACTGTATATTCTAGAATCTCAATGGACATAAATATTATAGACATTGGTACGGATGTGGCTGTAGATGTAGATTTGGAGAGAACATCTAACATTCCATTTTAGCACTCTAACTTCCCTTTCCTTGCACGAGGAAGTATTCCTTCAAACATGCTTTAAACAAGGGAGTTCTAGGAGCCCATGGTAAGCAGCCAAGAGCCCACATTTATTTGACATTCCGTTTCTCCCCGGTGGCCACTACTGACAGAGCCCCAGCATGCCTGGCCCAGGCAGAACTTGTACTCTTAATTAAATAGTGACACCAAAAGCTTTCAATGAGTCCCCAAATGCTGTTTTAAGGTAAAGGGTAAATGTGAGAGCTGGGGCCCCTCGTAAAGGAATAACTCTAAAATTTGGAAGTGATGTTCTCCGTGAGGTTTCCTCCATTGCCTCCCTGTGGTCCCCCGCGGGATTTTACTAGGCACTGGGCCACATCTGACCTTAACTGCCTGCTGAAGGAATCGCTCTGGAACACCTAACACCAGAAGAGCAGATTTTTCCAACCTGAAAAATAAAATAAAATAGTTGAATCTTTCAACTCTACCTCTCCAATTCTCGGCTTTCTTCTGAACCCACTTGTCCTCCTTCTGTGCCCAAATAAATACAAAAGAACCATGATCAATAATGTTCCCTCCCCCAGCACCATGAAAAGCTTCCACATTATACATCTTCAACAGATTCTGCATTTATTGAGTACTTTTGACCAGCAAATGGCAATACCAAAGTTTTATTTTTAGTCTATTCAGGGGTCCTCAAACTTTTTAAAACAGGGGGCCAGTTCACTGTCCCTCAGACCATTGGAAGGATGTACTATAGTTTAAAAAAAAAAAAAAACTATGAACAAATTCCTACTCACACTGCACATATCTTATTTTGAAGTAAAAAAAAAAAAACAGAAACAAATACAATCCCACCGCCTCATGTGGCCCGTGGGCCACAGTTTGAGGACCCGCATCCCATACTTACAATTGTGCATACATGGGGTGTAACTGAGAGATACAGATGGATAGATTGATAGGCGAATAGACATCACTTTGAAGAAAAAGAATCAAGGACTAACCTGATATGAAATCCTTGCCTTCTACCTCTCTGATTTTTGAGCCTTCACTTTGCCTTTTTTTCTCAAGCAAAGAAAATTAGAAACAGTTCCTGAAAAGTTGCCATTTGGATCAGCTAGTTTCATTTACTTCGCAAATTCTTCTGGGTGTCCTTCGAACGTGCAAGGAACCATGCTATGCAGAAGGGAAACCCAGGAATGAAAAAGCAAGTGCCATTTCCTCCAGGAGCTCCCCATCCAGGGGAGGGGCGGGCACATGAAAGAACAGACTGTTCAGTGGTAGAGCAGCTGAGGACAGGCCCTCAGGGCGGAGCTTGTCTGTGCAGTGTGCTTGGAAGTCAAGACATTGATGGATTCAGCTGAGGATTGAACTATATGGAGAAAAAAAGGGAGGGATGGGAAGCATGGGGCCAATAAAGGGAGTGAGGCTGAAAGGAAGGCTTGACCCCAACCATGGGACTTGGAGTGCCAGGCTTAGCTTAGGACATTGCTCCCTAAGCAGTAGGGGGCTGCTTGGGCCATTGAAGAGACAGTAACAATGTGATCCAACCTCTCTCTTTCCTATTTCCTGCTGAGGGCTTCCATCTAAAATCTCCGGAATCATTCAGGAGGTCTTTAACAGCATCAGCACCACCACCCACATTTTGTGAGAAGCCAGTGGTTTCGAAGCTAACTAAATCACTACGGAGAAGGCAGCAATTGCACTGAAAATTTATATTTTTCATTTCAAAGAACCCGTATATACAGACATAGTCTTAGCACAGTCATGGAGTAGAAAAGGTTTGTACTTGAAATGCCTCCCCACGCACAGCCCTCCACCTGTCCCAGAGTTTTCCTGTATTCACCTTCTAAGGGTACTGGCCCTCCAACCTCACGAAGACTTTAATTGGTTTAACTAATGCTCTAATGGAGATAAGATACAGGGTATTATATAAAATTAATGTTGGAATAAGTGGATGCCTCCCTGTGGGTGTGATCCATGCAGGGCACATGTTAATTCTCTTGCTTTCTCCTCCCCCACCAAAGCAATGAAAACTCCACCTGATTGTTTAGACTTGAAATTCCTATGGATGAAAGTTTTCTTTCAGTGCCACAGTTGGAGTTGAAGTCACAAATAACCCAATGAGAGGGGGGAAAAAAAAAAAAGTTGAACTAAATTTATATTAAGATGTAGATGACCAGTAGTGTTATCAGTCAAATTCACAGCAGGACATAGATGATGTGCTCAAATTAGGATTATTCCAGGAGAATTTAGTGAAAGAATTATTCATAGAGTTGTGGGGAAGCTATAGGGTTAGTGTAGCACCCTGGGCTAATAAAAGCATAGCTGTTACCAATCGTAGGCCCAGGAGAGAAGTGGAGGAGGGAGAAGTTCCTGGAATATAAAATAATGGTCACTCAGAGTTGCCGTAAGAGGAGCTGGGACCTTTAGACAAGAGACACCATGGTCCCAGGGAAAAAGCCAGGGTAATAAATACCCTGATCTCACTATTACTCCTCCCTTTAGCCTCTCTCTAGGACTCTCCATTGGCTGAACTCAACCAGAGGTAGAGACCAAGCAAACCCATTGATAAAATTCTTATAAATCTGCTTCCCTGTGCAGAGCCAGGTGGAAATGAGTGCAGAGTACATCTGGATAAGTAAGTGGCACATTGGAACGGGAAGTGTTGAAGAAGAGATCAAAACTGACCATTCTACTTATGTTCCACAGAATTGACCTTTGTCTTCAACACACACATACATACACACGCACACCTCTTTCAAAGTTCAAGCAACGTACTGTTGGGGCACCTTTTTTCCTTCTAAATTCAAGGGGAGACATTTTCATGCAACTCTCATTCTGCAAGATGGCCACCCTCCTCCTTCCTGTGAAGAACACTAGCTCATTGAAATCCAGACACTAATGAGACCTCAAAGCACAGACCTAATTCCCTGTGAGCTGCTGGACAGTCTTCTTTTATTTTCCAGTTTCCTGAAGAATAGCAGATAAAGCAAAACATTTCTTCCCTCCTCCCACAGGACTGCCTTTCAGACCATGCCAAGTCCGTGTCAGATGGAAATCCACGAGTTCCTGGAGTCTCCCCAACACTCCTCTCTTCTATTGCTTCCCCCAACCCGGGGCCCACATCTCTAGGTGAAATCCTCAGAGCTCCTCATTCCTGGTTTTATCCTGGGAAAGTGTTTTGAAATTTCCATTCTGCTCATCTTCAGTTTTCCCCAGGAGTAAGATAACATTCTTACGCCTGAAGCATCTCCATGATGAAACTCTCTTGCTAACAATGAACATAACTTTGACACATTATTATACTAAAAGAATCTCTTCCCACCTGCCCACCTCTCACCCCCATCTTTACTCCAGCTCTCACCCCTTCCTCAAAAGGAGTGAAGGAGGTGAAAGGAAACTCTCTTTGTCACAGTAACTTTTTTTCTGATTGTGTTCAGATAATGGGTTCCTTGACTGGTTAGGCTGCTCTCAGAAAATATTTTTGTGTTTTTTATGTATAACTAAATTATCTTTTTATTCCTAAACTTTCATTCCGTTATCTATAGACGCATAAAGCTATGCCAAACTGCAGTGGCTTGAAATAACAATGTGTCAGCTGTCACAGTTTTAGGGATTGTCTGGATGCCTCTTGCCTGCAATTTCTCACGTAGTCATCTGAGGCTCTGCTGGTCCGTCTGTCCAAGATGGCGCTCTCACATGTCTGGACGCTGATGTTGGCTGTTAGCTGGGGGAAGAGCACCTGCCTACGGCCTCTCTCTGCAGCTTTTTTTTTTTTTTTTTTCAGAGTCTCTCTCTGTTGCCCAGGCTAGAGTGCCATGGTGTCAGCCTAGCCTACAGCAACCTGGGTTAAAGTAAACATCCAAGTAGCTGGAACCACAGGTGCCCACCGTAATGCCCAGCTAATTTTTTCTATTTTTAGTAGAGACAGGCTTTCACTCTTTCTCAGGCTGGTCTCCAACTCCTGAGCTGGAGGGATCCTCGCACCTGGGCCTCCCTGGGTGCTGGGATTACAGGCGTGCAAGCTTTGTTTCTCACAACCTGGCAGCTAAATTCTGAGAGGGAACTGCCTCAAGGCGAGCCTTCCAAAAGCCCCAGATGGGAGCTGCCAACACCTTATAACCCACTCTCTGAAGTCCTAGCCTAGCACTTTCACTTCAAATGCATCCCTCACATCAGCCAGATTCAAGGAAAAAGGATTGAGTCTCTCCCACCCTCTTGCTGTGAGGAGCAATGAGCACTTACGAAGAGGAAAATAATTGATGATTTGGAAACCAACAAGAATTTTCCCCTTTGCTTTTGTCTTTTTCTTCTTTTGTGTTTTCCTGGAATCATAATCATTCATTTGTGCTCTCATTATTCAACAGTGTGCTTAATACAGTGGAAAGAGAACTGAATTACTGAACTGGGAGTAAGAAGGCTAAGAACACAGTCCCACCAGGAGCACAGACAGGCCAAAGCAGCAGCTGCGGTCCGAGGGCCCCATGCGTCTGTGCCCAGGTTTGTGCCGCTGGGAAATTTCCATATTTTTAGTCCAACTCCAGATGAGTGGAGAAATACGAAGAACTCATGTCTAGTTATTTTGTCTCCATTTTAGCATCTCCTACTTCCTAACAGATTAGGGAAGGGGAATTGACCTGACATATTTACCCCAGGAATTCAGGAGATGGCCAGTGCTCGACTACATTAGCTGGTAAGTAGGTCTGTCCTCGATCACCTGAAGATTCATTTCCCCTCCTCTCCAAGGGGCATCATCTGGATTATACGGATGGATCATTTTCCCTAATCCCAACTCTGTCACTTACTGTCCCTGTAATTTGGGGTCAATCACTTTCGATTTTCTCAAGTGGAAAATGAAAAGAATGTATCTCAGAGGTGTTGGGGAATCAAGATAAATGAGGTATATGGAAATGTTGTCAACAATAATGCCCTAAGTACGGGGAAAGTGTGTTCCAGAGGGTTGCCAAAAATCAGGGGGTCAGCAAACTTTTCTGTAAAGGATCAAATCCTAAAAATGTCCAGCTGTGCGGGCCATATGATCTCTGCTGCAACTACTCAACTCCACCATCACAGTGGGAGGAAAAGTAGCCACAGAGAGAGTGGTAACAAATGGACATGGTGGCGGGGGGGGGGGGGGGGATTTGGCCCTCAGGCCATTTGATAACCTTGGTCTAAGTTATGATTTTGTCTCTGAGAAAGGAATGGAAAGAAAAGTCAGAAAAAGTAAACTCTTAATAATATTTTTTATTGACCAGGCACAGTGGCTCACGCCTGTTATCCTAGCATTCTGGGAGGCCAAGGCAGATGGATTGCCTGAGCTCACAGGTTCGAGACCAGCCTGACCCAGAGCAAGACCTCATCTCTAAAAAACAACCAGCCGTTGTGGTGGGTACCTGTAGTCCCAGCTACTTGGGAGGCTGAGGCAAGAAAATTGCTTGAGCCCAAGAGTTTGAGCTTGCTATAAACTGTGACACCACAGCTCGTATCATCAAGGGCAACAAAGTGAGACTGTCTAAAAAAGAAAGAAAGAAATATATGGCTCAGTGAGTAGGGCACCGGCCCCATATACTGAGGGTGGCGGGTTCAAACCCAGCCCCTGCCGAACTGCAACAACAAAAAAAAGCCGGGCGTTGTGGCGGGCACCTGTAGTCCCAGCTGCTCGGGAGGCTGAGGCAGGAGAATAACCCGAGAGCTGGAGGTTGCTGTGATGTCACAGCACTCTACCGAGGGCGGTAAAGTGAGACTCTGTCTCTACAAAAAAAAAAAAAAAAAATATATATATATATATAATATATATATATATATATATAATACTTAACTGTGTTTCAGATACTAGACAAGGTGAATTACAATGTAACGAAGTAGTAAAATGAAACTAACAGTAGACACCAGACTTGAAGCAAATGTTAAGAGAAAATACAATGGCAAGCTCCTGGGAATAGAAAGTGGAAATGTGGGAATTAGGGCTTGGGAGATCTGTGCAGTTGAAAAAGGAGGAATGATACTCCATTTATTCCATATGGGAATGAAAAGACAGTGAGGGTCTATAGGATTCTCAGTGGAACCCTATTTCATGAACCTCCAAATCCTCTGCACGGTTACTTAACTCATGAAATGTTTAGATGTGTGTGTGGTGAGGCAGGGGTGTTTAGAAACCAGTGAAGAGATGGGGGTTGTGGGCTCATACCTGACTCACTTGGGGAAGACCTTAAGTATTCTGCCAGGATCTTGGAGGGCAAAGACAAAGAAAAACATAAAAATGTAAGCCATAGAAACACCTAGAAATTACAGGGAGGCCTCTGGACTGTCGCAGAAATGGAAAGCAGAAGCATTTAACCAGATGTCAAAAGGGTAGGGGCCCCAGCTGGAGGTTCTGGTAAAAACAGAGTATATCATGGTGTAAATAATGATGAATATAGCAGTCTTTTAAGGCATCCCAAATACTTTCTATCAAGATGTCAAAGTTTTTAAAAGTCATTACCCCATTCTATTGGTTATAAGGATTTTTTTTTAATAAGACATGTAAGTTACTGGTGATTTTATGTGGTTTTCATAGCGAGATCTATCCAAATTTTACCTTTCTAAGATGAAACAATTCTCTTAAGTGCTCAGTTCTTTTTGTGAAAGGTTTCTCTTTTGTCATATTCTGTGTAATCATATTTCCAAAAGTACACTGCCAATGTTGGTGAAAAAAAAAAAAATAGTAATTAGCAATTAGCACTGAGCACTTGAAGAAAGAACGTTCATAGTAGCAAAAGCCACCAGATAAGCCCTTCTTAGAATATTGACCCATAAAATGCACGTCTTCACGTCTCTGAGAAGGAAGGCTGCTTACAGTGCCATGGTCAGCTGTGTGCTCATGTGTCCTGGCATATACTTGGCACATCATTTTTAATTCTTGGCTGTAGGATCGGAATGAGCCACTGCTAATGATGGCTGAAGAAAACATTCCAGAATGTCTTTATTTTATAGGAAAGGCACTGTGGTAGAGAAGAAAGACATTTTACTAGGAAACAGGTGATTTGAATTTGAGCTTAAATTCTGCTATTTTTTTACCCCTGTATCTCTGTTCTAAGTAGATTCCTAAGGTCCCCAATTTTGTCATCGGCAACATGATGATAATGCCTGTCCTCTGTCTATGACCAGCTTGTTATGAGAATTAAATGAGGAGACGTAGGAAGAATAAGCTTTGCAAATGGATGAAGATACAGAAGTTCTTTTGAACCGATGTGTGAGATACTGCAATCAATTGTTAGGTATTTTAAATATACCTTCAGGTTTCATGAAACAGGATTCAAGAATGAATGGACTGAGTACATGTGTATCATCAGTGTCTCAATAGTATGTATCAAACATAATATTCTTTGCCTCGAGTTTTTTTTTTCTCCTAACTTGCTCACCATCTGCAAACTGATAATGAACTAAATGAAAGCAAATGGCGAGTGGTGCACTGTGTGGTTGACATTGTTGGTCACCTCCCCAGGAGCCATCCACCCCTTTTATCACCTTTGTTAGTAGGACTCAGGTTTTATTTGTATGTCTGCATATAGATTCACATCTTTATCCCCCATTTCAAGGATAACCATTGATTTGTCAAAGCCAATCATAGCAACCTCATTTCTTTGTCAGTGGCTAATTAAGAGATGAACGTGTGACTCAATTAGAACTATTGAATGCATGCTGAAAACAAATGCTTACTGAGCATTTATCATATGTCAGGCACTTTTCCAAGTGCTCTGCCTATATTAATGCTAGTCCTAACAACAACCCTAGGAGGTAGGTTCTATGACTGTCTAAGATTTACTGCTGAGGAAATTGAGAGCTAGCAAGATGAAAATACTTGTCCAAGGACAGAGGAATTAGAGCCAGAATACCAATCCAGGCGGCGTAGTTCCAGTGTCCATGTTCATTGCCAGCATTCATTCAAACAGGAAATCTCCTGAGGGCTTCTGAGAAAGGTCTCCTCACTAACAAAAGAGTCACACAGGGTATGACCTGTTTTCTTTCACTGGACCTTTGGTGATTGTGTGTGATGCCTGGAATAATAGCAACCATCTTGTAACAATGATGGGAGCAGAGCTCACACACTGATATAGCTGAGGGAAAAGATGGAAAAATTCTAAATTTTTGACATCGAGTTGAAACACCAACTTTTCAAACTCTGAAGTTTGCCTGCTTCAGCATTTCATTTCTTTCTTTCTTTTTTTTCTCACTCTGTCCCCCTGAGTAGAGTGCCATGGCAGCAATAAAGCTCACAGCAACCTCAAAATTCTAGGGTTGAAGCAATCCTCTTGCCTCAGTCTCCCAAGTAGCTGGGACTATGGGCACCCGCTACAACGCCTGGCCAATTTTTTCTATTTTTAGTAGAGATGGGGTCTCACTCTTCCTCAGGCTGGAACACTTCTTATTAGATGACATGATTTAGTTTCCCCTTCATTGAAATAATTTTGAATGGGAGTCTTCTGTTACTTGCAGGTAAATACATTAGAGCTGAGCAAACACTGATGTGCTCTTTTGTATGATATGTCCAAAAAAAGATTGGCTTCCTTCTGAAGTACCAATTTGCTATGTCTAGAAATATGTCAGAGATGCCAAAAGGGGATTTCAACTTGGAGAAAGTAGGTTAGCCTTCCAGTCTTGGTTGCCTACTTCAGAGAAATTCTGGCTTTTCTTATCAAGTAGGATCATTAAAAATGGAAACTTAAAACACAATTCAACTACTTCCTAGAGAAAAATGTAAATATTTAAGAGATAGATGAAAAGGAAAATAAATTTTCAGAATTTTAGGCAAATCTTATCATTCAACCAGAAAACTAAGACTATAAACAGCAAGAGGATTCAGGATAAGCTTAATTTTGAAATTTGCTTCCTCAGTTACATCCTTAGAGACCAAACAAACAAAAGTTTTGTTATTCCAACTATCTCCATATTTCTCTTTTCTCTTTACCTCCAGCTTCTAGAAGGAGATTTTGACTTCTCTCAAAACCTTTGTTACTTGACTTCTACTCCTCAACTGAACTGGGGATTCAAGCAGTAGCCACCAATAACTTCTGAAATGTAAACTCCACAGCCTGTTTTTAGCTATTGCCCTACCCAATCTCTTTGTGGCCTTTGGCCTCAACTTTCACATCTTATGCCACCTTTCATCCTCTCTAGGAACATCCTACCATCCCCCATCTGCACATACCCAGCCCCGTTTCCCCAGCCCAGAGCTCTCTCCTAACTCCCACTAACAACGATATCTTCATGCCAGGCAACTTCTGTGTACTCCACAGCTGACTAATGTCCAACACTGAATTTAGTATTTTCCCCTAAAGATCTACTTCTCCTACTACGCTCATCTGTTTCCCACACTGGGAAAGCAAAAGTCATCTCAGTCTTCCATCTCCCTTCACCTCTTCGTCTCTTCCATCTCTTACCAATTCAGCCCCAAAGCCCACCCTTCACTTGTCTCTGCTCTACTCCCACGGCCCAGCTCCAGGTCCTTGTGCCTCATCTGCCCTCCAATTCCTGATGACCACCAGGGTATGATTTCCGAAGCACAGCTCCACTGGTGCTTTGTCACTTCTTCACTTTTGGTGCTCCTCCTGGGTTTGGATGGTTATTGCTTTCTTAATAATCATGTATGTAAAAAAACACAAAAGAATCAATTGAAACTCTGAAACTAATAAGTTTGCCAAGTGTATTGTATGTAAAGTGAATGCATAGGTTAAGAATACAAACTTTAAGAAATTCTCCTATGTATCAACAGTATTTGATTAGAAAATACCATCAGAAAATTGGCTATAATAGTTTATGATGCTTCGGAATACAGTTGGGAAAAAGGACAGTTCCTAACAAAAAGTATTTTTCCCAAAAGCAAAGGTAATGCTAGGCATACAAAAGTAAAAGTCACTGAAAATCATTAGTAAGAGTAACAATATATATATAAAATACAGCTAAGAATAAAGCCACCTAATAAAGAAACTTTTTCCAGACAACTGTAAACTTCCACGGAGAAGCATCATGGCTATAGTACATGAAGAGACATAGCAACAGGAAGGCTTAACATTGAAGAAATGTTGATATTTCCTTAAAAGGTTCTTAAATTCAGTGAAATTCAATCAATCTCATTATGCTTTTGCTTGAAACTTGATAGGTTTGTAAGAACTTATCTAAGGTTTGTAAGAAATTAAAACAACAACAACAAAAAAGCACAAAAGTTTCAGAGGTCAGAGTAACAAGATGGCCTTTGGCATGAAGATACCAAAATGTGTTACAAATCTACAATAATCAGAATAATATGGCACTGTCGTCATCTCCTTCACATGCAATTTTTTCTCTTCTTTCTTAATTCTCTTACCATAATACTGATCTGCTTAAAAGCCTCCTTTTCCATGATGCTTTCTCAGACCACCCAGACTGGAAGTCATTTCCCATAATATGTGGGCTTTTGAGGGTTTATTTTTTCTTTTTTTTTTTTTTTTTTTTGGCCAGTGTCTTTATAGTCTTGACAATAAAACAAAATTTAGACATGCTTATCTCCAAGAGAGTTGAAGTTCCTACAGTTTTATTATCTTTACTTTAATATGTTTCTACCTTCAAGACAAAAACAGTTATTTTCAATTTCATCTGTGGCAGAGGGGCCAAGTGAGATTAATAACACAATGGTACCAAAGCATCAAGGTTAGGTCCAAGGAGCAGCAGCACCTTGGAGCTTAGAAATGTAGAATTGAGGACCCCATCCCGGATAAACTGAGTCATAAGCCAGATTTTAACATGATCCTTCAATGATGCACATGAAATGTTGAAAATCTCAGAATAAAAATATTTCATAACTCTCCTAAAGCAATCTATCATAGCTGAATATCTTCCTGAGCTATGAATGAATGATTTGAATCTTGTGTTTCCTTGATGGCAAATATTTAGTGACACCAGAAAAGTGCACTGAAAAAGGTGGGTTCAGATAGGGGGATAAGTCAACTGAGAAAAGCAGACTGAAGTGATTTGGTACCTGATTTACTCTTTCTATAGCATGTTCTAATATCTCCTCCAAAACTCAATCTTTCTACTAAGATATTTTTCTTTTTGTTGTTGTTGTTGTTGTTGCAGTTTAGCCAGGGCTGGATTCGAACCCACCACCCTCGGTGCATGGGGCCAGCACCCTACTCACTGGGCCACAGGCGCCATGCCATAAGATATTTTTCTTTATCGTCACCTGCCTAATCTACATTTAACCTGGACTACTCTGATTTCACCTCTAACTCATTATCTTCTTGATAAAACCCGTTATATCTCATGAGGTTCCTACTCCTATCAACTTAAACCTCAGACCCAGTTCATCCACTAGGGTTTAAATTCCCCAGAAGCATACCATATATACTCAAGTATAAGCCGAGTTTTTGTGCCGAAAATATGTGCCGAAAAACCCGAACTCGGCTTATACTCTGGTCACACAGGTTATTTGATTGGGTGCGCGTGCACCTGATCAAATGCACGTCGTCTCCAGTCGTCTTCTGCCCTCCGCTTGAGAGGGCGGTGCTTCAGCTCAGTCCACAAGTCGCGGCTGAGCTGAAGAGGTAGGCGGCTGAACTGAACTGTATTCCACTAAACTATTTAACCCACAATATTTAATGGCACATTTAATTAAGTGAAAACCCCATTTAAGGCAGTAAAGTCTTGTAAATAAATGTTTATAAATCCT
>CAUYPK010169079.1:0-22120 GCA_963574355.1 Loris lydekkerianus
CATCTGTCCATTTCACCACCTCTAGACTCGCTTCTGTCTATTACCCAACCAGTTCACCCGCCTCCAGCCAGTATACTTTGCTGGGAGCATGTCCCGACCAGTACTCCCACTTCCAGCCACTTCCCCCGCATCTGACTTATACCCAACCAGTACACCCGCATCTGACTAATACCCAACCAGTACACCCGCATCTGACTAATACCCAACCAGTACACCCACATCCAGCCAGTACACCCTCATCTGACCATTACTTGACCAGTACACCCTCATCTGACCATTACCTGACCAGTACACCCTCATCCAGCCAGTACACCCACATATGGCCAGTATTCCATCCAATCACTGCCTCTCTATGCTGCGCCTGGCCCTCTAGTCCCACCTCCTGACCCACAGTCTGGCAGGTGCACAGTTGCCTGGGGGCCACCAGCTTCTGTGCTGTTTAGAACAATGGGATGTCCCATGCATACTGGGTTGAGGGAAGTGCATCTATCCAGAGACCCTCACCCCAGTCTGTACTGGGCAATCATACACAAGCAATACCCAAAGAGAGGAGGGGCTTGTGGTGGGGACGTCCACTTGATGGTGCTGGGACTTTCCTCCTCTGCAGACTGCTGGCCGGACCCCCAAGCTAGCCCGCCAGACCTCCATTGAGCTTCCCAGCATGGCGGTGGCCAGTACCAAGAGTCGGTGGGAGACAGGAGAGGTGCAGGCTCAGTCTGCAGCCAAGACCCCCTCTTGCAAGGTAGGACCCTTTCCAGGCAAGGCTGTGCTGGGCTGAGTCCCCTTGGTGAGGCAAGTGCAGGGCTGTCCACTAATACCCAACCTGTACATCCCCCATCTGACCATTACCCAGCCAGTACACCTGTACACCTGAAATGCATGCAGATAGGACAATGGGCACCTGGTGGGGCAAGGCTTGCTGGCTGAGCAAAGGGGGTGCTCCTTCCTTTCCCTGAACTGCCTCTTCTGCAGGGATCAGCATGCAGAGATGAGGCGCACAGTCCCTGGCCGGGCCAGGTGGGACCAGTCAGGGATCTGAGCCTGGGGCTTGTCTTTCTTCTGCCCACAGGATATTGTAGCTGGAGACATGAGCAAAAAAAGCCTCTGGGAGCAAAAGGGAGGCTGCAAAACCTCGTCAACGGTTAAGGTAGAGTCTGAGTGTGGTTGGTGAGAGGTGAAGAGGAGCTGTCTGTTGGACATCAGGGAGGGCTCCCTGGAGGCAGTGCCGTCTCCCTTCTGCCACGGTCACCTTAATTCTCAATGTCCTTTCCCAGCAGAGCACCCCGTCTGGGAAGAGGTACAAGTTTGTGGCCACTGGACATGGGAAGTATGAGAAGGTGGTAGTGGATGGGGGCTCAGTGCCCTAAGTCCTCCATCTTGGTAAGTCCAGGGAAACCACCAGAGGAGGATGCTGCATGCAGCATGCCATGCTGTGTGCATGGACATCACACTGTGTGCAGCACACCACGTCGTGTGCATGGGCATCATGCTGTGTGCAGCACACCATGCTGTGTGCATGGACGTTATGCTGTGTGCATGGACATCACACTGTGTGCAGCATACCACGCTGTGTGCATGGACATCATGCTGTGTGCATGGGCATCATGCTGTGTGCAGCACACCATGCTGTGTGCATGGACGTTATGCTGTGTGCATGGACATCACACTGTGTGCAGCACACCACACTGTGTGCATGGACATCATGCTGTGTGCATGGGCGTCATGCTGTGTGCAGCACACCATGCTGTGTGCATGAACGTTATGCTGTGGGCAGCATGCCACGCTGTGTGCATGGACATCACGTTGTGTGCATGACATCACACTGTGTGCATGGACGTCACCCTGTGTGCAGCATGCCACGTTGTGTACATAGACATCATGTTGTGTGCAGCACACTACACTGTGTGCATTGATGTCATGCTGTGTGCAGCACACCATGCTGTGTGCATAGATGTCACGCTGTGTGCATGGGCATCACGCTGTGTGCAGCATGCCATGCTGTGTGCATGGACATCATGTTGTGTGCAGCACGCCACACTGTGTGCATGGATGTCACGGTGTGTGCAGCATGCTACTCTGTGTGCATGGACGTTACGCTGTGTGCAGCATGTCACACTGTGTGCGTGGATGTCACACTGTGTGCAGCACACCATGCTGTGTGAATGGACATCATGCTGTGTGCATGGACGTGCCTTTCTGGGAAGGTGGCAGTGTGCACAGGGCCTGCTTGTCCCTGTCTCAGGCTGCCGGGGTGGGCCTTGAGCCGGCCAAAACCCAGAGTTGGCTTAGTCTCCCAACCCCATGCAGACCAGGCCACCCTCGTCTTCTACCAGATGTAAATTCCCTGTCAGCTTCACCAGAATCAGCCTGGCTCAGCTTCTGCCGCATCAGGGCAGTGCAAGGGTCCCTCTGGGACTCCTACCAAGTCCCACCCAGGTACATTAGGGAAGGGAGGGTAGCAGGCACCGTGTTGAAGGAAGTGGGTAGGTGCAGCCCCTGGGCTCCTCACCCATCAGTGGGCTGAGAGTCTGTCTGTAAAGGGGCCAGGACCTGGGTCTCACCTCCTGTTGTGGCCAAGGGCTGCTTGGGCTTTCTGCCACCCTCCCTACCCCTTGGAGAGGACAGAGAGGTGACACCCCCACCATGGTTAGACACACATTTATTAGTGGCCTGGCCCCGGGCTCCTTGTACAGCACCCATTAACTACTCGGGGGAGGGGATGTCAGTCAGCCCTACCAACTGCTTCTTTTCCTTTTTGAACCCTGAATGCTGAATTCTGAATAGCTGTGGTCGAAGGCCTTCCATGGACCTGTGTCCTGTCCCCATGGCTGACCGCAGTCTGGGGGCTATTCAGGTGCCCCTACTATGGCTTGGCTGGGCTGTTCTCCCAGCCCAGGGTTGAGCATTCCCTGCTTACCCTTGTCTGAGCCTGGGCAGTGGCTGGGCCTAGCTGGGCCTGGCTCTTCCCATCAGTAAGCCTCTCAGGCCCTGCCCCCAGCCTGGGTGGGGGCAGCAGAGGTGAGCAGTGAGAGGGGTCTTGGCCTAGCCTCCTGCCTGCCACCAAGCACTCACACTTATACCAATGGCCCCAGGCCTGGGGTCTGTCCCCCTGCTCAGGAAGCACAGGGGCCAAACTGCAGACACAGCTGCAGTGTATGCGGGCAGCACAAGCACCCCCACTTCCCACAGAAGCAGAATTATGGCCCCAGATCCTCAAAAGCAGATAGGGCAGGGCAGGGCCTGGCCCTGAGTTCTGGGGATCCCACCCTGTGCCTCATCACAGACTAGTGAACCCTCCATCTTACCAAGTTTCTCCCCATAAGGTCCACCTTAAACCATAATACAGACCCCTTCACATGAATGGCCCCAAGAGCTTCCTGCTGGCCCACCACTCCAGCCCATCCTTGCTGCTTCATCCACTGGACCTTTCTTTCCTGACCTCACTCCGCACCCCAGCTCACCCTTCCCAGCCTGCCCTGGCAACTCATGCCTCCATCTGCCCACTCCCCAGCTAAAGCCTCCGCCGCCCTCCAGTCTGCCCCATTGTCCTGGGCCTGGGGCCATTCCAGCCCCTTCACTGGAGCCTCCAGCCAGCTGCTGTTCGGTTGAAGTTCTTGGTTCGGGGGTTTAGCTCCAGGAGGGCGTTGGACATGGTGGGGGGCTGGGCCGCCTTCTGTAGCTTCCGGGCGTTGAAGCGAGGCTGGCACAAAAATGGCAGGCGGCCGAGGCCAGCCAGGCTGCGCTCCTGGTTTTGGGGGCCTGCCGGGAGGCTATGAGACTCAAGAACTGACATGCGGTACAGCACTGCATCCCACATCCTGGAAGCCCGGGATGCAGGGGGCTGCAGGGCGGCAGGGGTGGGTGCTTCCCACTTTGTGGGCTCTGGGCTCTGTCTCAGCCCTGGGCAGGGGTGTTCCTCTGCCTCCTCCATCAGCTGCTTCTTGAGGCGTGTCCAGCCGCTGAGCCGGGGCTTGGGTGTGACTGTGGGGATGGGGCCTGGGTGGGGACCTGTGGTTAGGGCAGGGGATAAGGCGCTCGGGGGGCTGGAGACCTGCTCTTCCTCAGTGGCAGGGTCAGCTGTGGGGGGCTTTTCCACATGCTCAGCCTCAGGGGCAATGGAGGCCAGGCTGTGGGGCAAGGGTCCCTGAGAGCGGCGGGTAGGGGCCACAGGAACTACCACCCTGGTGCTAACCTCTCTGGGAGCCAAGCCCTGGAAGTCAGGTGGTGGCCTTGGTGCTGGGGGCTCCTCAGGGTGGGGACTAGCAGCCTGGACCCCAGCAGGCAATGGGCAGATGTGAGCTACTGGGGCCAGGGGCTGGGCCCTGGCAGGGCATAGGGCTGTGTCTCGGTACCAGCTGCTGGGCCTCTCTTCTGGAGCCATCCCGGGGGGTTCAGAGGTCTCAGTATGTGGGGACGGTGCCATGTGTACATGCTCCTGAGTGACATGGGTGCTTCCCATCGCTGGGGCTGAGACAGGGACAAAGCCCTTGGGGGGCCGGGAAGGTTCTGGGGCTGTGAGTTGGGGCTCTGTGGCCTTGAAGTGAGTGACCAGAATCCTTCGCTGGGTGAGGCCAAGGGAGAAAGTGGACTTCTGCAGGGGGGATGCCACGTGGTGGATGACAGGGGTATGTGGGGAGTGGGGTAGGGCAGCCACTGCACAGGGGATCTCTGCAGGGCATGGGGCTATGATCTCCTGGTCATGGCTGGCCTCACTCACAGGGGATAGGGAGGTGCGGAAGGCCCTAGGTGGGGCGGGGGGCCCAGTCCCCTTTGCCTTCTTCCAGGCTGCTTTCCTCAGAAGTTTCTGCAGACGTAGATTGTCCTTCCCAGGCTTGGGTAGCAGGGGTGGTGGGGGCCCAAGTGGTCCCTGGAGTCTTGGGCCATCTGCCATGGAGGACATTGATACAGCTGAGATGAGCATCCCTGTGCCCTGAGGACAGAGGCAGGGCAGTCAGGCCAGCCCACCCCTCCCAGTGAATGGGGCCTGTTGTCTCTCACAGTATGAGGAAGACCTAGGCCTGGGACGTGGGGGCCTGATCACAGAGCTCGGCTTCTTGACCCCTGGTTCTGAGCTAGGGTGTGTTGGCAAGCCTGTGGGTAGTGTTACACCATCACCTGGGTACAGAAACAAAGCCACAGAGGCCCAAGGCCACTTGGTGGGTGACCAGGGCAGGGACCTGCCTCCAGGGCTGTGTCCCGACACCACCCTGGCACAGAGCAGTGTGCGGGATGGGGCCAGAGACCCCGAGAGCTCCATGTGGGAGGTGTGCGCCTGGCCGGCTGCTGGCCGCCTCCGGAGCAGGAAGAGCGTTCTGCCCACAGACACGTGAGGGGCGCCGCGCTGTCGCCAGCCCGACCACAGGCGCGTCCGCTGTGAGCCAGCGGTGAGGGGTGGCGGCCAGCAGGCTCAGGAAGGCTGAGGCTGCATCATCAGAGGTAGATTGGCCGGAAGGTGGGAGCAATTTTCGCTGAGCTATGCTGAATGGGATATTCCCGCAGACCTCCTGGCTAGGGTGGTCCCAGCCAAGCCGCCCGCCCTGGTTTCTGGGCGCCACGTGTTTGCAAGGACATTGACAAATGGCATCTGGGCCGAGCCAGAGGCTGTCTGGTTTTGGGGGAGGAGGCCAGGGGGCTGCCAAGGCAAGAGCGATGTGCCTGGGGAGCCGCCAGCAGGAATCTGCCCGGGGCTCACTCTCAGCTGCTGGCTGCCTCTGCGGGGCAGGGACTGCAGGAGCAGCAGGAACCCCAGATCTAGCTCCAGGGGCTGCCAGGCTGGGACCAGGCAGGCAGCATTCCCTCCACCTGGAGGCAGATCTTGAGCCAGGGCCTCCTAGGTACAAGCACCCACACTGCGAAGCAGAGGATGGAGGAGGGAGCCTTCTGTGGTGCTGAGCGAGTGTGGGCAGGGAGGCCACCAGAGTGAGGCCCCTCCTGGACCCCAGCCTCACCCCCCAAACCTCACACTGTGTTTCAGGCTCCCATCCATGTTCCTAGGGGAGATTCCAGCCAGATACTCACCCCCAGCCCTGGCCAAGAAGTCGCTTCCTGTCACCATCCTGGCCCACCCTCCACAGCTTTGACACCCCCACCACAACTCCTGCTTCTGGACCTCCAGCCTCTCTCCCCTCCCACTCTTTGACCCCAGCTCTGCCTCTGACTTCTTGGGGGAGGAAAGAGACTCCTGATCATTGGCCAAAGTGACTGTCTCCTAGAGAAGCCAAGAGCTCTCAGGGAAGGCAAGAGAGCAAGGTGCCACCTGATCTGTGCAGAGAGGGCTGGTCACCCAGCCAGATCCAAGAATTACCTGCAGGGTGACCTCCAGGCCAAAAGCCAAGATACCTGTGCTGGATGCTCAGGACTCTGTGCCCCTCCAACCCCTGCTTGCGCCACTGCCCTCTCCATGTCGTGCAATAAAGCTCCTCATGTCCCCATGCACTGGCTCACCATGCTTACTGAGGTGGGTACAAGGGAGCAGGGCTGGCTGGGAGACATGGCTTCTGTACCATGCAGTGTTCTCTGGCTTCTGGGTTCAGGGTTCTGCCCAGCCCTGTGGTCTTCCAAAGTGATAGGGAGCAGGATATGAGATCTATAGTGGCCTAAGTTGGTGCCAGTACACTAAGTTGGAGTCCAGCCTTCCTTTTCCAGAATGCCTATGACATTTCTCTCTTGACTGGTTGGATGGTGGATGGATAAATGAATAGATGAATGTGTGGTAGATGGACGATGGATGGATTGATGGATGGTTGGTGAATGAGTGGATGGATGGATGGAAGGCCCAATACAAACCTGTGTTGTGTGTGCCCCTGCTAAGGGCAAACCTCAGGGTCATCATCCATTGCAACACCTAACCAGTGCTCAAAGAAGGGTTTGATGAATGAACAGATGGATGGAGGGAAGGGTGGATGGAGGATGGGTGGATAGGTGGGTGGGTGGATAGATGGATGAACAAATGGTGGATGGTGGATTGGTGGATGGATGATGGATGGATGGATGGATGAATGGGTGGGGAGTGGATCTCAAGATAATGGATGGGTGGTGACTGGATGGTGGATGGATGGATAGGTGGGTGGTGGACAGCTAGATGGCGGATGAGTAGTGGATGGGTGGTGTATGAATGGATGGTGGATAGATGGATGGGTGTTGAACAGCTAGATGGTGGATGAGTAGTGGATGGCTGGTGGACAGATGGTGGATGGATGGGTGGTGGACATCTAGATGGTGGGTGAGTAGTGGATGGGTGGTGGATGGATGGTGGATGGATGGGTGGTGGACAGCTAGATGGTGGGTGAGTAGTGGATGGGTGGTGGATGGATGGTGGATGGGTGGTGGATGGATGGGCAGGTGGGTGGTGGACAGCTAGATGGTGGATGAGTAGTGGATGGATGGTGGATGGACGGTGGATGGATGGATGCTTGGGTGTTGGACGGCTAGATGGTGGATGAGTAGTGGATGGGTGGTGGATGGATGGTGGATGGATGGATGCATGGGTGGTGGATGGCTAGATGGTGGATGAGTAGTGGATGGATGGATAGATGGATGATGGGATGGGTGGATAAACGGATGGTTGATAGATTGATGGGTAGATGGCTGATGGATGAATGGATGGGAGACAAGTGAATAGATGGATGTTTAGATGAATGATGGTGGAAAACAGGGAGTGAGGAAGGGAGGAAAGGGAGAATTAAAGGAGGAAAGAATGTAGTACACGTATATATGAGATGGATGCATAAGAATGACCAGACTGGTAGGTGGGTGAAGGGACTAGTGTGTGACATGGGGATAGACGGATGTCCTCCCTGACCCTCCTTCCTCCCCTGGGCCAACACCTGGGCTCATGCTCAGCCTTGCTGCCCTGGTCTGGGGAGCCCCTTTGAGGAGCAGGACCCCCACTGACCTCTGTTGTTCTTGGCCTTGTTATTCCCCTGGTTGCTCAGAGCTTCTACCTTCTGAAGGCTCTGTGGTTACTCTCTGCCTGCCTTGCACACACAGACAGCTCAGAAAGGCTAAGCCTGCACGGAGAGTAGGCTTCACAGCCCTGGCCAGCAGTCCCTACCATTGCCAGCCTGGCCCACCCTCATGGCTTTGACACCCTCCCCACCCACTCCTGCTCCTGGACCCTCCGGCCTCTCTCCCCTCCCACTCTCTGACCCCAGCTCTTCCTCTGACCTTCTGGAGAGAAAAGAGACTCCTGATCACTGGCCAAGGGGGCTTCTCCCAGAGAGGCCAAGAACCTCTCATCTGGTTTGTCCACAACCTGGTCCCCAAGAGAGCATGAGGGCCATGCCCTGCCCAGCTGGAGATCCTCTCTCAGGTGACAGGGGCTCCCTCCCTTCCCACTAGTCTGGATGGGAAAATAACCAGGGGGAGCTGGCCAAGCAGGCAGCATACTAGGTACCCAGCACTGGGCCCAGAGTGGCTGGTACCAAGGGCTGAGAGGCAGCCAGCACTCCCCAACCCCCGGCCCCTTGTTATATCCTCAGGCCCCTTGGCTCAGCCTTGGGGATGAGAACCCAGGGTCTGTCTCTCTGAGAACTGTTCAGCCTCAGCCTTGGTGTTTCTGTTGTGGCCTATACCCCATGGCCACAAGTGTCCCCATATCCCCATTGCTCCAAGTCTGGAGGTCAGGCCCTGTCTGCTGCACAGTCAAAAAGGCTTCTGCCCAAGAGGCCCTGGCCAGGGGTGGCAATCCTGCCCCTCTGCCCTCTACCCTGCTTGCCTAGAGCTTGCCTGCCCCCAGCTGATGCTCCCCTAGAGGTCCCCACATAAGGGATACCCCTTAATATCTGCAGAACACATTGACAAATCTGCCATCAGGAGAAGCACCCAGGCATTGGGGGTGGCAGCCGCCTGTGTTTAGAGCCGCTCAGGCCATAAGTGCTGTGTCAGCTGCTCCTGTCCTGGGCCTGGCAGTGCGGGAGCCAGTGGCCAGGCCCACTGGCCACAGGCTGTCACCAGCTCGGGTGCCCAGGTCAGTTCAGGGCATGCTGGAGAGGCTCTAGGTCCCTTGGGCTCCACCAACCATGCACATTGCAGGCTGCGACCCTGATGGAGGGGGCCCTGGCCACACCAACATCTTGGGAGTCCTTCATAAATTCCCCTGGAGCCAAGACATTTGGAGGCCAGGCCCTTCTCCATGGTCCCCTTCCTCTACCTGGTTCAGCTCAGCATTGGTGATATTCAGATGCCCCTCCTGCTGCCCTGGGCTGGGGCCCTGCGGTCAGTCCTCAGACCTCTTGGGGTGCGAATAAACCCCCACCCCTGTCCCTTGCCTCTACTCTGGGTCTTCAGCCCCCTCCTGCCCTTGTCCTTGTCTGCCTTCTCTCTTTCCACTCAACCCTGGCTAGGCCTGGTGCTATCAGGGCGTGGGGTACCTGCTGCCGACCCTTGGTGGTCAGCTGATGCTGCCTGCTCCGTGCTGTCCTGCTGTACCTTGGGCTTGGTGTCCTGAGGGGAGGTCGCTGACACCAGAAATAAGAACTGCCCCGTCCCTCTGACCTCAGCCAGCTCACAGGAGTGTACCTGGCACAGGCTGGGGCCCACTGAGCTGAGCGGGCAGCCACTCTCCCCTGCTGGCCAAGCAGAGCCACTACAGGGCCCACAGGTGCCCACATGTAAGCATGGCCCCCGGGGACTCCTAGGCTGGGCAGGGCTCTCCAGGCCAAGCTGCCCCCAGTGTGCAGCTCTGTGTGTGCCCACAAATAGCAGCAAAGGATGGGGCTCTGCCAGAGCCTCCAGGAGCCCTCTCAGGTTTCCTTGCTGAGGTGGTTCTGCAGGTGACCCCAACACGCAGGAAGCTGGTCAGGCTTGTCCAGGGCTCAAGGCTATATGTTGTCACCAAACCCTTGCCCTTCTGAGGATGTGGGTGGGAAAGGAAGGAGAGCAGGGCTAGAGGGTGGAGGATTCTGATGGGAGGGTAGGACGCCCCTGGGTGCTCCAGCTCAGGGACCTTCCCAGCTCAGCACCGTGGGGAGGTGGTAGAAGAAGGTCTCTGTCCTGTAAGACTTGCCCTGTGGCAACAAGTGGGCTCATCCTCCCTCTGGCCCCTGTAGCCTTATCTCCAATACATAGGGGGTAAGGGAGGGGCCACCAAACCTCTGGAAGCATCTGGAGACCCAGGCCTGGCACAGAGCTGCAGTGGGCAGGGGGCTAGCCATGAGGGCCCGCCAGGTCACCCCAATGTCTCTGATTCACCTGGCCCTGGTCACTGGCCCATAGTAGGCACCAAATTCTGTCCTGAATTGGGCAATTCTATTGTCAGTGCTCGGCCTGTAGGTTTCCAGAAGGAGTAAGGGGCAGGGGCAGGTGCCTCAGTTTTCCCGATTCAAGGGATTAGGAACACCTAGGCTGCAGTCTCACTGGCCAGCACATCCACCAGGTAGGGCGTCTGCTGGTTGTTGGTGCTACCTGGAGTCCTGAGGACAGAAAGCCCAGGCTCCACAGCTGCTAAGAAACGGGGCACAGATGGCAGCCCAGCCCTAGGTCGGGGAGACAGGCCTTGAGGGAGGGTCTCAACTACGAGGCAGGGAGCTCCCAGGTGCAGCCATTGGCCTTGGGAGGCACAAGCCAGCCCGAGCGATGGTCCGACGTGAAGCACAGCCAAGGCCCCTTGCTCATTTGTGCTGTATGTACCAACTGTCCTCCCAGAGGGACAGGTTTGGCCTCTTGAGGTTCCAAGGTGATGGGCGCCAGCTGAGCCCTCAGTGTCCCCAGCTCCATAGGGGAGGGTGGGTCTGGGGCACTGTGCCGAGGGGTGAGAGGTCCCTGACTGTGCAGACCCTTTTCCTGGGCAAAAGGTCAGCTTCCATGGGACACCACAGAGAGAAAGGAAGGGTACTGGGGAGCTTGGGCCTAGCTCTAGAGACTCCACATCAGCCTGGCTCAGGGAGAGCCTGGACACCCTCCCCAAGGTCCACCCAACCATCTTCCTCCCCTCCTCAGCACGCCAAGAATGTGCCCACTGCTGGACGTAAAAATAGAAGCTGACAGCCCTTGTCCCCTTCTCCAGGCACGTCCCTCCGTCTTGGCCTCCTTGAGTCTCCTCCACTGGCCATTCCTATACTTGGTTAGGGGCCTGCATGGGCACAGCCCCCACGCCCAGCCACCCAGCTGTTAACCAATGGGCTGCTGGGAAAGATCGGATGTCACTATAACATGAGAGCCTGAGGCTGGGGGCAGTGCCGCCCTGTCCTGTCCACAGGGAGCTCCAGCCCTCATCAGCCCCAGCCTGCAGGTTGGTATGGGTGAGAGCAGCCCAGAGCAGCCAGGCCTCCTGCCTGCATCCAGGGCCCTGCTGGGTCCACGGCACCAGGTCGTGGGGAAGCCTGAGGCCAAGTGCCCGGGGCAGGTGTGGTGGCTTGGGTGCCCAGGCAGCCTACCAGGACTCTGATGCTGTGCCATCACCCTCCCTGAGCATCTCCAGCACAGGGAGAAGGCTGCAAATGGAATGAGGGTTATAGGAGACCAGGGAAGGAGGAAGGTGGGGTCCCTGGAGTCACCCAAAGCAAAAGCCAGGAGAGGTGAGGGGCGTGAGAGAGTCGTGGCCTCCTGAGTGTGAGGGTCCCTGCCTAGGCTCCTGAGTGAGGCCCTCAGCTTGGAAGGCTCGTGGCCTCCTGAGTGTGAGGGTCCCTGCTGAGGCTCCTGAGTGAGGCCCTCGGCTTGGAAGGCCCACACTGCCTCAAACTCCGCCCTTCTGTGGAGGCAAGATCTGAGGCGAGAGGGGTGTAGGCTGGCCTAAGGTCGCTGGGAGCAAATCTGTGGGTGCCATCTAGAGCCCAGGCAGCCTTGGGGTCCCTTGTCCAGAGCTCTGGACAGGGGTGTGCCAGATGGGGGTGGGGAGCTTGGCTTGGCTGTCTTTGCCCGTGGCTGGGAGGAGCAGGTGTTAAGAGGCCCCTGCCCTGGGCGCCATCCCTCTTCCACTTGCCATCTGACCAGGGCTCTGTGCCCTCCTGAAGACTTGGGACCCATAGGAAGACACGGGACAAGTTGGGAGTCGGCCTGGGTGTGGTCAGGGCCCAGGGTGGGTGAACTAAGATCCCTTAGCTGTCCTGGGCCTTGCCACCTTCTAAGGAGGATGGGAGGTCACTTGTGCCCAAGGAGACTGACCTCACCAGTTATTTTCAGGCACCCCCTGAGGGTAGGACACTAAATCAGACAACTGTCTCCTTCCCAGCTGCTGACCCTCCCCCAGTCCCCCTCAGTTTTAGGGACCTAGCAACAACAGCGCAGGGGCAGAGAGCAGAGCTAGCTCCATGCTGCCTTCGGGCACTTGGCAGAGAGCAGGAGTCTCAGTTTTCCCACTTAGAAGTAAGCCTTTGCTCAAGTGGGGGCCTCAAGGGTCCCTGTGGTGCTTATTTAGACTCTGGCCTAGGGGACAAGTGAAGCGGGAAGAGCTGGGCCAGCCTGAGTGCCACAGGAGAGGAGAGGATCCGGGAGGCTCTCTTAGCCCCGCACCTGCTGTCTAAAATTTCTGGGCAGAGGTGTCTTGCTAATTTTGGTGTCTATTTCTGGACATCTCAGCTGCCATCGACTTCTTATAAATAACCCAGCTCTGGGCGTGGGCCCCGCCCCCTATGCAGCTAACAGGTGTTGGCCCTGCCTAGGTCAGGGGTGGGCACAGTCGGGGGGTTGGGGGTCCCTCACCCTACAGACAGTGGCCCCGAAGGAGGCCGTGGGGTCTGGAGCCTGAGCCAGCCAAGAGGGTGGCACCTAAGGGCAAAGATGGAACTACAGACCTGGGCCCTGAGCACAGGGGCAGGGGGCTTGGGCAGCACAGCCTGGCCAAGCCAAGGACAGAACTCCTTGCCTAGTGCACAGCTGACAGGCTGTGACTTGAGGGGCAGCAGCCCCTGGGGGTGCCTCTGGGAAGAGGCCCCACAGACATCTGCTAGCTAGTTCTGCACGGAGTTCAGCTTCTCTGGGAAACTGAACATTCTTGACGGAGGGATTAGAAAATAGTTTTCACCTCGATGAGGGATGCGAACACACGTTTAGCTGATGAATGTTTTTCTTATACGAAGGAAGCTCCCTGGGGGGGACCATACTTGCTGTTTCTAAGTACCCTGGGCCACAGGCTATTGCAGCTGTCCAGCGTCCCCAGGCTGGTGGCTCCTGGTGTGTGCAGCAGCCAGCTCATGGACAGGCTGTTCCTGAGCACGCTGGCCTGAGGCCGCTGCACCTGGGGCACAGAGCTTCCCCATGGACAGTGACAGATTCAAGCACATTCCTGGGGCTTGGGAACGCAGGGAGGAAGGAGAGGTGCTGTCCACCGGGTTCATGCCGGCCGCATGGGCCTCACACAGGCCCAGAGATGGGGTGGAGGAAGAACAACAGACCCTGCCCCAATGAGCCCTGGGGGCTTAGTCTGGAAGGGAAGAGGTTGGAGGGGGATGGAACAGACGCTGCTTTGGGAGAGGGATCCTCAGGGGGTTATGGACATACAAGAGACTCTGGAGCACCCTGCAAAGTATGTGGCCCAAAAGGAAGGCACGAGGCCCAGCAGGGAGTTTTGGGCTCACATAGGAACAGGAGTTCTCAAGAGGGATGGTAGGGCAGGCAGGGAAGAGTAGGTCTGTGTCACCCACCTAGGGAACCTGGCTCCAAGGGAGACCCTGGCTTAGGCCCACTTGGCAGAGATCACCCAGAGGCTGGTTCTAGCTCACATCAGTAGGCCAGCATCACCGCAGGCTGCATAGGCCTTCCCCAGCCTGGACAAGCGCTCTGCACCCCAGGGCCCTTTGTCCAGGATGCCATAGACAGGATGTTTGCCTTGAGTGGGGGTAGACACTGTGGCCGGCTGGCCTCTCTGCAGCTCTGGGCTACAGTCAGGGCAGGAGGGTCAGAGACTGGGGCAAGGAGGGTTGGTGGGGATCCATGGGGACGTCCCCGCACTTCTGAACCCAAGCGATCCCCCTCTTCTTCGTCCCTCCCGCCCCTGACAGAGACAGCCCAGCTGCCGCCATGTCTGATGAGGAAGCGTGAGTAATCCCCCCCCCCCAGTCTATAGAGTTTGCTGATGTTCACTGCAAACCTGCTTATAAAGCTCCTCACTCCCCCCTCTCTCTCTCTCCTCCCTGCAACCGGCCCTGCCTCACAGCGAGCAGGTGGAGGGTAAGTGTCTCAGCTGTCCTCTTTTTTCCTGGATGATCAGACAAAAGGTCACATGTGGGAAGGGGTGTGGGTGTGGGCACCTGGCCTGGGAGCCCTAGACAGACAGCATTCTGTGGGTGGGCTTCAGCTGAGCCCCTCCGGGGGGTGGGCTTGCCTATGCAGTGCCCACTCACACCAAGAGGCCCAGAGGCTCCCGCATGTCCCTTTCCACATCTCAGTAGGACATGAGCACCCGGGACACACACCCTTCCCAAAAGCCAAAACCATTGCCAGAAGCTTGGCCTTCTTTGGTGCCGGCAGGCCCCCGTGGGCCCAAGAACCCCCCAATCTCTGTTTAGCTGGGAAGTTGCTGAACTGTCCAGGGGTGGGCATGCTGGCAGTCCTCCTTCCATGCCGTCCCCCTGATGTGGCTCCTCTTTGTTCTATCCGATACAGAGCAGTACGAAGAAGAAGGTAATCTCAGGGCCCCCGGAGACCCCCTAGCCCTCGCTCATCTGGGCCTCACCCCTCTGCTGCTTGGTGCCTACATCCCCCCACCCAGGCTGTCTCTGGTCCTTGGCCTTAACTCTCCTTCCTCCTCAGCACCTCACTATTAACAGCAGCACAGATCGCTGGCTTGATTAACAACAATGCCAGCATTGCATTAATGATTAATGACTTAATCATTAACTAGTCATCACTGACTTCCCATCTCTTTAATCAATTAACACACACTCATTGATTCTTTAACACTTCACCGTCAGTGTCAAGTGCCCTAGTGTGTTTGGCCCTTCCATCTCTGGCATCTCCTATCTCTCACTATCTCTTTGTGTTTCTTTCTCAGTGTCTGTCTGTTCTCTCAGCTTCACTTAGAGTCTCTCCCTGTCACTCGGTCTCCATCTCCATCTCTCTCTGTCTCAGCGTCTCTCCACACCACCCCCAAGCCCGTCACCTTGGGTGGAGTCTGGAGACCCCCCACTCCCCCCTGGCAGGCTGGGTGTGGTCTGTGGGTGGCTCTGTCATGCCCAGGCAGGCGTGGGCGGGCGGGGGACATGGGCGCAGGCGCACCTGGGAACAGCACAGAGCTAGGTTCTCAGGACACGGCCTCGTTCTGGAACCCCTGGCACACGTCCAGCCTGGGAACGTGCCCCCGCAGCTCACAGCCGCCCTGCAAGGGGTTCTGGGCACTGTGTTTTGAAAATATTTTAAAAGCACTTGGCTACCCTAACAACATAGCACAGCCTTTCTTCTGCTGGAAAGGCAGAAAGACTCATTTCTGAGTGGAAAACGTGGCCCCGGGGTAGCTGTGGTATGCGTCCTCGAAGACGCCCAGGGCTGCTTTCTTCCAGGCACACTCAGAGGACCCCATGGGGACATTCCCCATGGGGTCAAAAACAGGCCCAGCAGCATGGGGTTTTCTTGAAATATTTGGGCTTTGTCCCTGTCCTTGCCTCCACCACCTGGAGCACAGGACACAAGTAGAGCCTCAATGTGCGGGGCAGCCCGGGCTGTCCCTGAGGCCTCAAGGCAGCCAAGCCACCTTTTAGGAGGCAGACTGGCCTGTGAGTCCTTGCTCCCCAGTCTGGCCACAGCAGCTCTCCTCGCCAAGCCAAGCACCCTCTCTAATGACTGTCCTTCTTCCCTCTCTTTGCCCTGCTGCTCCTGGCTTCTCCCACTTTCAGAGGAGGCCCAGGAGGAAGGTAAGTGGGTCCAGGACCCTTGACCCCCATGATGGCCCTTCCAGCCTTCCTGCCCCACAGACCACCACCCCATGGTGACACTGCTGGGTTGTGGCCCCAGCCCCTGCTCTAAGGACATGCTGTGTGCCCCTGTCTAACCCCTTCCTCTCTCCTCTCTGCCACCCTCGTACCCTGGCTCTCCTTCACTTCAGAAGTCCACAAGGAAGGTACGAGGATGCAGGACTTCTGGTCCCCATGTGGGGCCCGGGGCCTGGCTGGAGCCACGTGGGGTGGGGGAGGGGTGGGGAAGCTGAGAGGCACCAGTCAGCCAAGGGGCCCCCACATGTGGCCCCCGTATAACTCACTAACCAAGACGATGCCTGGGCCCTGAGAGTGGGACCCTTTCCTGCTGGTCCATAGAGCGCAGCCAGGGGCTCCTCCCAGGAATAGATGGAGGCCGAGAATGGCCCCCTGCCCCAGGTGGGACACTGAGAGCCTGGGGGCATCTGGCCCTAGGGTGGGCCAGATCTGGGGAGAGAAGCCAGATGGAGGCAGAGCCCTGGCCCCTAGCCATGGGGATCAGAAGCTAGTTTCCTTTGGTAGTCCTTTGTCACAGCCTTCTGTTGTGGGGCACCTTGGGAGCTGTGGCCAGGTAAGGGGTTGGAGACAGGTGGGGTGGCTGTGCTCAGATCAGTGGACAGAGCAG
The DNA here is from genome assembly GCA_963574355.1 of Loris lydekkerianus. NCBI lineage: Eukaryota > Metazoa > Chordata > Mammalia > Primates > Lorisidae > Loris > Loris lydekkerianus. The sequence goes on from CAUYPK010169079.1 coordinate 16,471, forward strand.
CCATCTGCTCCTGGGGCTGCCAGCTTCCTGAGAGGCTGGAAACAGCCCCGTGAGGGGAGAAAGGGAGTGGGTGTCCCGTGTGTGCCCATGGCCCCCTGAGGCTCTGCCTCTCTGGAATAAAGGCCCTGCCCTTGCAGATGCTGGTGCCACTTGACCAGGCTGTGGCTGACGCGTGGGTCTCTGAGCCCCAGCCAGAGGTGTGGCAGCCCTTCTGGACACCAGCACAGATGGGAAGTGGGAAAGCAGGGACTCATCCCCATAGCCAGGGCAGTCATGAGGCATCACAACAAAAGCGAGAGCTAATCCCCCAGACCAGCTCCTGAGGCTCGGTTTCCCTACCTGTGGGGTGGGACATGTTGGGGCTGGACTCAGATCTCTGAAGGACCCTCCTGCCCCAAGATTCTGAGGTGTATGGCAGGATCTGGGACATGGGCTCAGGCGCAGTAGCAGCACCCAGGCTAACTCTGACGATATCTTGCTCGCTTCCCGCACGTGCCCTGCCCCTTGGCCTCGAGTGGTGACTGGCTGTTTTTCCATTAACCTCGGATCCCTTCTCCTTTGACCTCTGACCTGTGGTTTTGCCTCTTGTTCCACGGCCCTCCTTGGCCCATGAAGTTCATGAACCAGGTATGTGACATGACTTCAAAGCCACATGGGTGCATGTGGCCAGTGTGGGTGCACACAGGAGCCGAGAAGGAGCAAGAGGCCGCGTAACCCACTCACACCTGGTTCTGCTTAGACCCCACCGCCCCTTCCCCACCCCGTCCACCCCACCGCTCCCCCTGGTCACTTCCTCTGCCCTGTCTCTCACTGGTTTTCTCTCCCTCCCGCCCCTGTCCCCTCCACGGTGCTGCTCTGCAGAGGAAGTCCAAGAAGGTATGCGGGTGCCCCAGTGCTCCGGCCTTAGCCCTGATCTAGCTCCCTTCTGTCCCTTCTTCCTTGCTCCCTCCTGCTTGCTATTCATGACTGACATGCGCCATCGTTGACCAGCCCCGCCTGGCCCCTGGGCACAGAGCGGGGAGTCTAGCTCTGGCAGGACTGGCTTACAGGGTGCAGGCCCTGCTTCTGGTCTCCCTGGCAGAGAGTATTGAAGAGCTCGAAGGCAGTGAGACCCCTCTGTGGCCCACCAGCAGGACTGAAGGGTGGGATGTGGCCAGCCTGGGCTGCGTGCAGAATAGGCCCTGGGAGGATGATGCCGGGTCCACTGAGACCCTCTGGATCTCCTGGAGTAGGGTGAAGAAGAGCAGAGGAAGGCAGGTGGGGCAGGCAGCCCCCGCCCTGCCCCAGTTAGCAGCGGAGCAGGGAAGCACGGAGTGAGGGCGAGGCCAAAGGGAGGGAGGGGCAGGTAGGGTAAAGCAGAATGTCGGGCTGAGGCTCAAGGTGGGGATATCAGGGACTGGAACAGCCGGGGGCCATGCGTGCAAATGAGCAATCAGTCAGGCCCCAGCATCCCACCCGATGCCTGAGCCAAAGCCAGACACGCCCAGGTGTAAGGAGGCCCCCTGGGTGGGCCAGCTGAAGCCCTGGGTGGAGGGGCCTGGATGGGGAGCACTTCTCAACCCCACCACTCTGCTCTGCGGGGCTGTTGGGTTCCCCCACTGGGCCTGACCCCTGTGCTACCCAGGCCACAGTCTTCCATCCATGGCCTGGACAAGACGGGTTGTGGTGGGAGGGAGGGGAGGATACCCAGGCCACACAGGGAAGGGATCCAGGAGACAGTGGGCTCAGGGGCACTGGGCCTCTCTGGAGCCAGCACTCAGACAGTGGGGAACAGACCAGACACTGGAGATAGGAGCAGGAAAGCCCCAGGACAGCTTTGCCACTCTCTGTGTGGCTACTGACCCCTGACCCTTGCATGTGCCCCCTAACCCTCCATCACCCTACCCCCATCCGCTGGGGGCCTCAGTCAAGGCCTACTTCTAGCCCTTGACAGGGGGTCTGGGCTTGCTCCAAGGTACCCCCAGCCCTCACACCCCTGATGTCAAAACAGGGTGACGTCAGCCCACCTGCAGGACAGAGTGGCACAATCCCAGGGCTCCAGCAGTGAGCAGCAGGTTTCCAGAGACCCATGAGCTGAGGAGGGTGTGACGGGAACCTCAGCCACACAGCTTCAGCAAAGGGCTGGCCAGGCAGGACCCCCACCCTGGGTCGGGCTGAGGGGGGATGGAGGCCATCACATATGTCAGGGACCTCATTGTCCATCATTGCCACCTAAGGCTCAGAGCAGAAACAAGGGACAGAGCCAATCCAGGCAGGCCAGCAGCCCAGTGCAGGGTCTAGAAGCCCTGGGGCAGTCAGAGGGGCCCAGCACAGCCTCTGGGGCTGAGGGCAGAATTGCTGGCAGGTCAGGAGCCCCTGTCCCAGAGAGCTCAGGTCTCAGTTTTGGGCCCACTGAAAGGTGCTGTAGTGGACATTCTAAACTTGGGGAGAGCTCCGTGGGCTGAGGCCAGCAAGGAGCTGTACATAAAATCACTGGTAGAGGTCTCCACAGGCTAGAGTGGCCAAAGCTTGATTAAAATAACCATTGTAACCTACCTGACTGGGTAGGTTCAAACGGACCCTGAAGGCCCAAGTCAGGACCTTAGGAGCTTCCTGAGGGCAGAGAAAGAGGCCTGGGTTGGGGGGACTCTCCATGTCAGCAATGTGGGACAGACCCAAGGGGCACCCACTGGTTCTGCTGGAGGGGATTCTACTGTTCATCAGGTCTTCGGGGAAGAGCCTCCTTCAACCCTGTCCACAGAAAGCAGTTCTCTGGCCCTAGCTGAGGACATTCCAGGGTCCAGACCGGGGAAGAGAAGGTCCAAGCAACAGGGCCCTTGCCCCCTCCCCTGCCCACTGGCCCGCTGCTCCCAGCAGCCGCCAGATTTTCTTGTGTGCTTGTGCCTTATGCTACAAAGACGCCACAGAGGAGGCCCTGGAAGGTCAGGGCTCCATGAGTCTGTTCACAAGGGACAGAGAAGACCCACTGGGCTGCTCTGGAGCTGTCCACCCTCCTTCTTGCCAGGGACAGGAGCCTAGGTTATCTGGGACTCAGAGAGTGGCCCACACCTTGGAGGTTGGCTGTGGGGCTGAACCAGTGGCCCTAGAGCCTCTGGGGTACTTTCTCCTGAGTCCTTCTTTCCTGTCACCCTGGCTCCCTGTCCTGGGAGTGTCCTTCCTCCCGCCTCTTCCCTTCCCCCCTTCGTAGGACTCTGCACCCTTATTCCTCTTCCTTCCTTCCCTCCCCTCCCTCCTGGCCCCACAGGCTGAGCTCTTCTCCTTGGAATCACCAAGGAAGCTTTTACAGCTGGGATGGGGCAAGACCCACTTGTTTCTGGTGACAGGGGGCAGGTGACCCCAGATGGGACCCAGGGAGCCCCCAATGAGGTGGTCCCTGGGTTGGGCAGCTACAGTGTGCAGCCCATCCTCACCCGTCTCTCTCTTCCTCCCCACGCTGGCGCTGTGCTGCAGAAGAGAAGCCAAGACCCAAGTGAGTGTGAGCCATAGGGCTGGACACTGTGTGTGTATGGAGGGGTTGGGGTGGGGGTTAGAGGGGCAGATGCTCTGGGGAGGAAAGGACCAAGTGTGTGGGACTGACAGGTACTGGGGTCGCCCAAGAAGTGGACTCCACAGGTCCAGGAGAGTGGTTCTGCCCTGGGCCCTCCAGCATAGGCCAGGAGGGCTTCCTGCAGAAGGAGGCTCCTGACCAAGGGAAGGAGGAAGGAGTGCTGCAGGGTGGGGGAGAGTCAGGGAGGGAAGGGGAGGCGGGGTGCCAGGGACACTGAGGCCACAGCCACCCACGCCCAGGGGGACCTCACCAAGCCCAGCCATACTTCAGGGTCTTCCAGGATCCCAGATGTGAAAATAGACATACAAGTGGGCTGGGGGCTGGGAGGGTGGAGGGTCTCACTGCAAAACCCCTTCCAGAACACACCTTCACAGTGTCCCAGATAGTTCACTGCCCAGGCACTGCTGGGCCCCTTTGGGGAGCAATTCTCTCCAGACGGTCTGGCCCTCCTCTCAGCCACTCGTGAGTGTTTCAGAGACATTTGTTTCAATCTCGCTCTTCACTCTCCTGGTTTGGGTAAGGACTTACAAGCACAGGGCACTCTTGACATGACCCCCCCCACCCCCTTCCACTGCATCGAGGGCCCTTGCCTGGGTTCTGCACTGCCAAGATGGAACTTTGGAGCGTGTTGGCACACGCCTGTCACTTGCCCCCATGTAGGGAGGCCTCCCAGATTTGCGTGAGCAGGGACACGTGGCGGGTACTGCCGCCTCCACCCTCACCCTTCACTTTGCAGCAATTTTAAGTAAAGTAATGCTGGATCACGGGATATTTTCTCGTTTTAGAAAAATTGTTTATATTTTCATTATGAAAATAAAACACCTCATTAAAGAAAATTTGGAAAATATGTAAAAGTCAAATGAAGAAAAAAAAAATCTATAATTCTTCCATCCGAGCCGCCAGACTGTGGAAAAGAGCAGGAAGGAATAAAAAGGCTTATTTCTTCCTACTCTTTTTCCACTCATAGGGCTTGGAAAAAAAGATTTAAACTCTGTGCTGTTTTTCAAACATCATACTGTCCGTGCAACCTTGAATTCTGCTTTTTTGAAAGTGCAGTACTATTCATAAACATTTTTCCATGTTTTTACACGGTCTTCTTAAATATTGTGAATGGCCACACAATATTCCATCGATTGCACAAACCATAATTTTCCTAACCGTTCCCCCGGAGTAGGCTTTCCCCAATATTTTACTATCATAAATAACGCCGGGTGGAAGGCATTTTCCATCTTTAGGGTTATTTCCCTAGGCCACGTTCCCAGAACTGGAATTACTGGGGCCGAGAGTGTGAGTGTTCTGAGGACTGTGGCTTCCGCTGTCCAGCTGCTTTCCACAGGGGCCGGGCCAGCGCCGGCTCCGACGTGGGACCCAAGCGGGTCTGGGCCCCACATCCCCCACCCGAGGACAGAAACCTGCTTTTACTTCCAGCCCTTGATGGATGGGCAGTGGCGTCGCGCGGCCGTTGCTCTCCACATTCCTGTGCTGGCTCGAGGGCCGACCTTCCGTGCGTGTTCACTGCCGTCTTTCTTCTCTGAGGGATGGCGCGGACGCCCTGTGTTCATTTATCTAATGGCGGAGGCGTCTCTATGTTTTCTTAACTGTCAGTTTGCATAAGGATATAAGTCTTCTCTGTATTTGCTGAAAATATTTTTTTAGTCTGGTTTTTCGGGGGGTGAGTTTTTTTTTTTTTTTTTGCCTCTTGGCTTTTGCTGCTTTTGCATACATACGTTTTTCATTTCATGGAGTCATCTGGCTATCCTTCCTGTAGCGGGACCTTCTGGTGCTTGGGGGCTTAGGAATCCTCTCCCACTCCAGTTTTTGATCAATATTTAGTAGCACTTTCTTCCAAGGCTTGTTTTAAAAAATTGATGTTGCTGTTGTTTTAACTCTTTGCTCTGTCTGGAACGCATTGGCGGGAGGAGGGGTCGCACCCCAGCCGGATGGGGCCCCGCTTTCCCTTCAGAGTCCTTTTTCCCAGGCCCCCCCCCCCCCCCCCCCCCCCAAAAAAAAAAAAAAAAAGAAAAACCGCCACACCCAAAACCAACGGGGTGCCCGGGGGGGCCCCCCACCCCCCACAACAAACATCCCCGCGGGCAGTTTTTT
>CAUYPK010169084.1:0-29473 GCA_963574355.1 Loris lydekkerianus
GGGGGGGGGGGTGTTATTTTTAGTTTTAACAAAAAAAAAATTAAAAAAAAAAAAAACAAAAACAAAAAAAAAAAAAAAGAACAAAACAAAAAAAAAAACACCCACAACAAACCACACCCCCCCCCCACCCCCCCCCCCCCCGGCCCCCCGCCCACGGCCGGGCCCCCCCCGCCCCCCCCCCCGCCCGCCCCCCCCCAAGGGGGGGGGCCACATCTATGGTGCATCTTAGAATGGGTACTGGTGAAACTTATGAAATGCAGAATACAAATGTCTACATATAATAACTAAGAAAATGCCATGAAGTGTACGTTGAACAGTTTGATGAGATTATTTCAGATTGTATATGAAACCAGCACATTGTGCCCCTTGACTGCACTAATGTACACAGCTATGATTTAACAATAAAAATAATAATAATAATTAAAAAAAATAAAATAAATAAAAAAATTGGAACCTGATAAATTGAAAAGTTTCTGCACAGCCAAAGACATAATCGATAGAGTAAACAGACAACCTACAGAATGGGATAAAATACTTGCATACTATATGTGTGAGAAATGACTAATGACCAGAAGGAACCCACAAAGGACTCAAGTAAGTCAGCAAGAAAAACCGCAAACAACCCCATTAACAAAACAGGCAAAAGACAGGAACAGAAACTTTTCAAATGTTCACTTCCTATTTCTAATGGTTTTTCTTTTCCTCCTCTGTCCTCGCCTCTTACGATTTATAAATTTTTCATCCTTTTTCTTCTAACCTCTTCTTTCTTTCTTACATCCACTCTTCTTTTTTATCTTTCACGATATTGATTTACTTCTTTTCAAATGTGGGTGTTTCCAGTACCACACAATCTTCTGACAGACTTTTTGTTATGAATTCCCAAAATGACCAAGAAGGAAGCATATGAAAAAGATGAAAACATGTAGCATTTTAAAATTAAGAAATCTCAAAGGAAATGAAAAGGCTTGCCTTAGAGCTTTTCTTGTGAGCTTACATTCGGACAGGTAGAACTGTCCAGCCAAGACTCAGTAGCAACTTCAATACTAATACTAGGAGCATTGACAGAGCCTCATACTGAGAAGAACAGTAATTTGAAAATCTATTATTTTAAATAATATCTCTTATGTGAGAAGAGAAAGATAAACCATAGCATTCTGAGTACTTTACATGTTGAAAATTGCTGTCCTGATGATGATAATTTACCCTTAAAGGCCGCGTCATTAATTCCTGTGTTTCCAGCAGGTGTTTTTTCAAGAAGTTTCTTTTAAAGTGATGAGAACCAGCTGCTCTTGTATCTTATGTCTAAGCCTTGGCCAGCTTGTTAGTCAGAGTCTACAACAGGAAAAATTGAAAATATGAGGCCAAGTTTCTTTTCTCACTTTGTCACCCTCAGTAGAGTGCTGTGGCATCATAGCTCACAGTAACCTCAAACTGTTAAGCTCAAGCCACCTTCTTGCCTCAGCCTCCTGAGTAGCCAGGACTACACATATCCACTACAACCCCCCACTATTTTAGAGATGGAAGTCCAGCTCTTACTTAGGCCGGTCTTGAATTCCTAAGCTCAGGCAATCCTCCTGCCTCAGCCTCCCAGACTGCTGGGAGGTGTGAACCACTGTGCCTGGCCTAAACCAAGTTTCTTTGATGTCATTCCTTTGTCGTCCCTTCTCTTCCTTCATGGCAATTGAATGTCACAGTCACCACTCTTATTCATTTATCTCTCACTTTTGCTCTCCGGAAAATGTCAGATTTGCTCTGTTGACTCCTTACCCATTTAAACTTACATGCTGCATTTTGTGTATTTGCATATGGACCATTATCAATAAATTGATATTTCAGACTACACGATTTGACCAACTATGAGGCAGGAGATACTGCCTCTTGCAGTTTCACAATCATATCAAGTTATAGCAAATAGATTCTGCCTTCAGGAGGTTTACAATCTAATGAGGAAGGCATGGCACAAACACAGAAAAAATTACGGCAACACCAATAACACTAGAAAATAATAAATGATTAGCTTCTCAGTAAGTACCAAATGTCACATTTTCCAGAAAAGAAGATATTTTCTCTGGTAAAGGAATTTCAGACATCAATTGCCAGCTAAAGTGTGGCAGATGCAATATTTCTGCCCTCTGCAAATTACACTGCTTGGGTAATTGGGTGCTTCTAGAATGAATGGGAGTATTATTCAGAGAGCACAGAATAACGGAAGGGAAGAAGCTTTTGGTACAGTGGATCGGAATTTGAACTTAGTTTATTTGTTATCTGTGTAACTTGGGAAAAATTACTGAATTTCTGTGAATATCAAAATTTTCACCTGGCAAATCAGGATAATACTTCCAACTCATGGGATATTTTACAGGATAATAAATTTAATAATTAATATAAAATAATATGTGTTAAAAAATAAGAGGGGTGGATGAGGAGAGGTCAATATACAGTTTATTAGGAAAAAATAGGGTCCAGTTTTTGATATCTCAGTAGGGTGACTATAGTTTATAATAATCCATTGAATAGTTCAAAAATAACTATTAGAATAAATTGAATGTTCTGGCATAACAAAAAGATAAATATTTAAGGTGATGGATATCCCAATTACATTGATTTGATCTTTACAAGTCATAGGACTGTATATTATCACATGTACCCCCAAATATGTACATTAATTATATATCAACTTAAAAAGTAAAAAAAAAAAAAAAGAAATTTACAACCAATGACAATTATTAATTATTGTTTCTCTAAGTGTAATCAATCTTCCTTAGTAAAACTTTAGGAAAAATTAGGTACAAAACATATATAAATACATTCAATATATTGCTATATTAAGTAAATTGTGCTAAAATTCACTAAAATCCTTCCAGATTTCTTGCTTTACTGATTATCCTCTTTTTCTCCAGCCTCTTTTCTGTTTCCCTTAATCTTTTTAACAATGTGTTTAAAATGTTTTGTCTAAGAAAAAAAAAAGAAAGAAAGGAAATGTTCTGTCTATTCAAGTCTTCCTCATCTCGTAAAATAAAAACAAAAAATTCTCTGCTCCTCTGACCTTTAGTTTTTGTTCCTTATCTGCTTCTTCAAACTTCTTAAAATTAAAATCTTTACTTTTCAGCTCCATATTTAAAATTAAAATCTGTAAGAAGTTTGAAGAAGGAGATAAGGAACAAAAGCTAAAGGTCAGAGGTGCAGGACAGTGTTGATAACAGCGCAGCTATACAGGTCTGGAGAGAGAACATATGAAAATTTCCGTACTTTTCACTCAGTTTTCTTGTGAAATTATAACCATTCTAAAGCATAAAGTCTATTATTTTTTAAAAGTCAGTTAAAAATTGTTCATCAGCATGTGTAAATATTAATAACAAGACATACAATATGGACTGTAAAATGGTCTACCCACCTTAGACAACAGCCTGGCATTGTATCAAATGACTACCACAGAGTTATAGAGTAATGATAGGACTCAGCAGTTCCACACCTAGGTAACACCTAAGAAAAATGAAAATTTACATCCACATGAAAGCTTGTACGTAAATGTTTATACCAGTGTTATTCATAATATCTAAAAGGTGGGAACAACTCGAATGTCTGTAAATTGATGAACAGATTTTAAAAAGTGCATACAATGGAATATTATTCAAATACAAAAAGAAATTAAATACTGATATATACTATAATGTGGATCAACCTTGAAACATTATGCTAAGTGAATGCAGTCACAAAAACCCACATGCTATATGTGATTGATTCATGTGAAAGCCCAAAATTAAAAAAAAAAACCCAAAACTATAGAGACAGAAAATAGTAATTGCACAATGCTGGTGTGGAGGACGAGGGAGTCAGAGGTGGTTGCTGAAGGATACCGTCTCGTAAGGTGCTAAAATGTTCTAAAGCAGACTGTGGCATTGGTTGTCATGTATATTAATATAGTAAAAACTGTTGAATTTTATACAAATGGGTGAATTTTAGCAGCTTCAAAAAAGTTGTTAAAATAGGTAAAAAAGCTTCTTAGAAAAAGATTATCTACATTCATTGCTGAGGTTTCTTTCTGCCTATTCTTTTTTCCTCTGGGACTTATAGCTATTCATTCTTCATAATATCCACGCTCTTCAAAGCCTTCTACATAATAACGGTGCCCAAGTCTCTGTCTCTATTCCATTTTGCCACCAAAGCCAAGAGGCCTCAGTATCTTCCTCATCTGCCATACCTGCTTTACTGAAGTGTTCTCTCTCTTTACTTTAACAGTGGGCACACCTGAGGACCCGTGATTTCTTCCTCTCCTTCACCCTGGACTCAAGTAATCACTAAGGACCATTGATCCAAACTTGAGAATGTCTCTGGACTCCATCTCTCTATTTCTCCCTTGCCTGCCTCATTCTGCTTGAAAACCCGGTCACTTAGTCTCCATACCACCCTCTCCACTTGTCATCACCTGTCTGGAACTCTGAGTCTCTCCCTCTACTTTGCACCCAAACAGCTTCATCTCAGATTAATAATATTCTATTTCAACCAATGCGTCGAAGTTCTTGATTCCACATACATATCACCAGTTGTTTTCAGCTCCATATTTAAAGCATTTCTTGACACCAGAGACTGAGGACAATGTCCTTTGCTACCATCTGAGTCCATTTCTTGTCAGGACACCTGCAAGAGCTCCTCACAGGCCTCCCTGATTCCATTACTGTCTCTCCAGGAGTTCAAAGGCCAAAAGGTCTTCTAAAAAACATAAATCAGATTATTTTCCATCCCTAGAGAAAAACCACCATCTATTTACCATGTTCTGCAGGCCCTGTGTGCCTGCTCCATAGTCACTGACACCCTCTCCAACCACATGTGCCACCCCATACTCTGCTGGGGCCTCACTAGCTGCCTTCTGTTTCTTAGATAAACCAAGATTGTTCCTGCCTCAGGCTATTCCCCATGCCTAGAAGTTTTCTTAATGTTATCTCCTTGGTCTTTTCACCTAATTCATAATTAAAAATCACCTTTCCCTGCAGTTCTTCCTGCAGTGTCTCCCAAGCTAACCTCACCGCGACCGCCTTCAACTCTCTGCCTACTTCCTACACCACCCCTTCCTGCTGCACTGATCAGGCCCCGAACTTTGGTGTTTAGCAGTCTTCTTTCCAAATAGGTACCAGTGTCGTGGTGAAAAGCAGTGGGCACAGGTCCCTCTAACAGAGGACGTCGATACCTGAAGCAAGGGGTCTCAGTGATGCTTTCTCTCCACCGGCCTCGTGGATGTAGAAAAGGCTTTTGAAGTTGCTGCTTCCCCAAGAACTGATTCTTTTATTGAAACAGTGGAAGTCTGTAGGGTCTCTTCTCTGTCCCACACCCCATCCAACACTGCAGCCCCTACAACATCTTATACACACCTTTCTGGCTCTGAGGAAAGCCCGTTTGAAAATGACTACCTGTGAGAAACATTAACATTTTTTCAGAGATTTTACTGTGTATCTGGCTCAGAACCTTTCAAGGGCAGGATAGAATGATCAGGAAAAGAGCCCTGAGGATGCTCACATTATTGAACATGAGGCAAAAAAGACCTGGATGGTGTGTGTGTGTATTCGAGGAGTGGTAGGAAATATTAATTCTTTTTAGTTAGTTAAAATAAAATCCACAAAAACAGTAAATTCACTGCCCTAGACAGCATCATTATTACTACTAGAGTATCTCCATTTGGACTAATCACCTCTATAACTGGTTAAAAGTTTTAGACCAGGTGTCCTCAAACTGCGGCTCGTGGGCCACATGAAGTGGTGTGAATTGTATTTGTTCCCATTTTGTTTTTTACTTCAAAATAAGATATGTGCAGTGTGCATAGGAATTTGTTTATAGTTTTTTTTTTTTTTTTTAAACTATGGTCCGGCCCTCCAACGGTCTGAGGGACAGTGAACTGGCCCCCTGTTTAAAAAGTTTGAGGATGCCTGCTTTAGACAATACCACAATACAATAAAGTGTTGATATGTGAACCTTCAGTTGCTAAAATTCACCAACTATTCTCATTTGTATATTATAATTTATTTTTTAAATGTGCAGTATGTCTATTTTTTCCTGAAATTCATGAAATTAGTAGCCCAAAATAATGCAATTGAACACAAAATGTAGTTTTTTTTATTTATAACTAAAAAGATAGTTTCAGCTTTGATTAAAATGAGGTGGATTTAAGGACTGGCACAAATGAAGACGTAAGTTAAAGCAATGACACATTAGGTCAAAATATTAATAAGAAGGTTGTTGAGACGAGGAGTCATGGAAATAGGTGCTTTGTCCATTGGTGTTCACTGAGAGGCGGACGACGCTGGGAGATGCGCTGTTGTCTACCAGGAGGAACAAATTGACCAGACAGGGGGCTCCCAAGATAGGACAGATGGCGTGTCACAGGGGTCCCCAAGGACTGACCAGATGTTTGGTTTATAATAGGAAGTCACTAAGGACTGATCAACCAAAAAGAGGCAGACAAACCACAAAGTGGAATGATGACCATGGCTTCAATAGGGGGTCTGTGGGGTGTGTGCCCAATAAAAGTAACTGTGCCCCCAAATGAACCCTCCTCATTAGCATAGTGAAAACCACACCCACCAGCACTGCACCAGTTTACAAAATGCCATGGCAACAGCCAGGAACTGCCTTACAAGGATAGAAAGGGGAGGGTTCCCAATTCCAGGAAAACACTACCCCTTTCCAAGAAAAAACATGGAGAGCCCACCCCCCATCTAACATGAAATTAGGGAATCAGCATGAAAGGAGAAATCTTGTTAAACTCAGATCCCCTTCACACACCAGGCTGACCCATTCCCTCTCTGGAATGTGCTGTGTTTAGTAAACGCTGGCACCTGCCTGCTGTGCTCATTGACTAAGACTCGGTACTAGGGAACATTCTTCAGTACTGGGATCCGGAACCTGGGAACATGGGGACCTGACATCTGCTCCCTACACCTGACACTGTAAGACAATATGTATTACTTTTACATTATCTTTGAGAAAATTTCCACATCACAAGAACTATAATAGGGTCTTCAAGCCTATAAATCCAATTTGGTATAATGCTTATAATTTCAAAATATTAATGGCCTCCTGTCTTTGTCTATATTAAATAGACAAATAGACTTCTGAATATTTCTTTTTTATTTCTGTTTATATTTATAAACTACATTCTAAGATGGGGTTAATGTTTTTTTTCCCAAAATGACAATGTGGAGGAATGTATTTTTAGTGATGCTTACACATGGAGAATTCGGCCAGTTATATATAGATTGCACCATAATGGATTGTACCATTATGTATAGGACAACTAAGGAGCAAAATAAATGCTTAAAAAGTTGCCACCAAAACAATTCGGATATGGCAACGTACACAATTCTACAGCTAGATAAATAGATAATTATGCTTGAGACAGGCACGGTAAGTGCAAACGACCACAGAGATCACTAAGTCGGGAGGCATGAGTTAGCTTCTTGAGTTCGATGAGTTACGCTGTTTGATTTTTATTGTGCACATATGTACTGGTGTAAATTGGTAATGAATTGCTAAAGCATATTCTAAGAATATTTGTCACTGACTAAAGTCTCCTATGCAATGCTCTAGTTTTAAATAACATCCTCTTAAAATGTGTGTGTGCACACGTTCTATGTGTGTACGGGCACCGAGAAGGCTCCTGGGTCTGAGATTTTAACCTTGTGCTTTTCCCTCAAGCATTTTACTGAGCATGTATATTTAATAGTCATACATATGAAACATAATGCAAATTTAATTGTGACAAGTATGTTTATTATCTGTGATCCAGATAATAAAGTAATAATGGGTGAAAGAAAAGCCAAAAAGAAAAAAAAAAAACAAAAAAACAACTCCAAAGAATGAAAAGGCTGGGGGTGCTTTCGAGCACCCTGTGTTTACTATTTCCTCACAGCAGATCTTCAGGGCTACCACTGAAGGGGCCATCTCCCTTGCTGAGAAATCAATGAGTCTGCCAAAAACTGGAACCGTGAACTCCCACTGTTTCTGGATGTGTTGGGTGGTGTAAATCGCAGAACGAGAGCCATGACCAATGCTGAGAAGGACTATGTTGCAATATGATTCTCCTACAAAAACCGGTGGTGACATTTAGTTTATCATTAACCCAAAATGCTTAACTCTAGACCTATTTGGAGAATTATATGAAAAGGAAAATTGCTCCAAGTAAGGTAGTGTCGCAAGTTGCACCTGCAAGAGTTTTAATTTTTGTCAAAGAAGAGCAGTCAGTTTGTGTTCAATTTCATGTATCTTCACTGTAGAATTTTAAATATTTGAAAAATGTAAATTATTGAGATAAATATTATACACCAGTCTACCTTTCATATATGTAGGTACTATTGATAATTTACATGTTAGTGTTTGTTTTAATATTTTATCTCTGGATGAAACGAACCTGTACAAATAGTTATTAAATGATGTGTACTTTACTGAACAATTTTTGTTCTTATCCTCATTACAGTTTTACATTCTCCATTTGTCATGTGATGACAATGCCAATCCATTGAACCTTAAAAAAACAAACCTCTGCTTAGCGCTGTATAAATGTCCAAGTTACGGTCTGCATCATGCTTGATTTAAACAATCGCTATTGTGGGACTTCTAAATTGCTTCCTATTCATTTATTAATTTTTGCCATCCTGGATACGTATTTACTAAATGTATGTAGTTTATTTTATAAACTTACTGTATAAATGTCCATGTCACTAGGGAATTCTCTTAATGTAGGAGTTATAGGATTAAAGGGTTTGAGCTAAAAAAAAAAAAAAAAATGTTTTTTTAATTCTTTTTTGACAGATTGAAACAAATTTAGTTTCATTTAACCACCAGTGGATGGGAGGGGCTCTCTCATACTCTTGTGAATTTGTATAATAAATCTTAACCAGCTTGATAATGTGCAAAAATGTTATTTCAGTATTGTTTTATTTTAATTCATTTGTATATTAGCTAGGTAGTACATTTTTCATAACTTGAGTGATTATTTATATTGACCTATTAAACTATTAATGTATCTAGTTTTCTATTTTCTCTTTGATTTTTATGATGTCTTTACATACATTACCTTAAGTCTGTAGAAATTTGATTTCTTTACATTTACTTTAGGGGATTTGGTATGTTATTTTAGCAATACAATTCAGAGCTGTAATTTTTATAAAAGCAAGAGCAAAATAGCAGAAAAACGTTGTCACAATTCATGGTTGATCGTTGGTTTTAGTGATGAGACGACAACCAATTCTGTGCACAAGTTTCACCATAGTTCTTTCATCCGTCTGATTAATCACTTACTCATTTCTTGGCCTGTTTGTTTTTTAAAGCAAAGAGCCCAGACTTCCCTCTCAGGCAGTCTCTGTCTCCTCTCCTTGAATTGTCCAAACACTACAGGCACTTTCTCACTTGTTCTTATTTGAAGGACTCCGCTCACGTTTCCAAAAGCAAAGTGAAGTGAGTGAACTGGTTCTCATCAGTCCACTGCAGTTTTTAAGTCAGTGGTTGTCACAGTGAGTAATTTACAGTTTTGGCCAGGGCTGGCTTGAACCCACCACCCCCGGGATATGGGGCTGGCACCCTACTCCTTGAGCCACAGGTGCCACCTCACAGTGAGTAATTTAAAACATCGACCCCACATAACATATAGTTGTGCTCAGGTGAGACACAACCCGTTTCATATTGTTGCTGAATCCACAATTTCAGCTTATTTACTTCTCACTAAACAGGTTGAATCACATCCTGAGGCACTAGCACATGTCAGGAAGCTGGGTCTGCCGAAGTTGGTGACTTGCCTGCATTTGGGTCAGGAGAGGCTTTATCCATATTGGACCTGAATCACAGGGCCAGGGATTCTTTCCTACCACAGTGAACCAGTTGCTCTTTGGAATCTGTTTATTCTAGAACACTTTGTTTATGACCATGGCATTAAGGCATTGGAGGCCTGAGATCCTTTCCTCCCAGAGCACACAGAACTCCTGATACTTCTCCAAATTCTTCTTTTTAGCAGGTAGAGAGTTTTAATAAACCAATCTAATATTTCTACTATACAATTTTTCCAATACAAAAAGTTTCTGCTTGTCTTACCTTTATATACTCAAGAGACACAAGTGAAGCTACTTTTTCTGAAACATAAATTTTCTTTCATGTGTATTTTTGGCAATTTGTTTGCTAAAATATAATAGCCCTGAGGTTTTGCCTCATTGGTCATTCTGAATAGAAACTGATATCTTAAGCAAATTTTAAGAACAATTTTAAGGTCAGGGCTGACTGTTATATATTCTGGAGACATTAATATTGCAGAATTTATTAGATGGAAAATATTTTAAGACATGTAATTATCTGTTTCGAACATCTTCTCCTCTTCCTCCTCTCATTCTTTTTAGTCACAGTGACTCTCTGGATTCTCGGAGATGGGTCCTCTTGCTCTGCACGTACCCAGTGCACTGCGGAGTGTGGGTGCAGACCCCTCTCTTCTCTCTAGTGATTTAACCTGTGGAGGTCAGGTGGCTGACGTCTAGTATGATTTAAGTTAGGTGGGTGATTATTTCTTCTGTTCTCAAGGCAGTGTTACTAATCCAACTCCCCAAAGTGCAAATAATGAAATTATGATTTCTTAATTCATCCATTTAAAAAAAATTTGTCAAGCATGGACTCACTCCACCCCAAACATTTGCAAACTTTTAAATAACAAGGATAAGTAATGCAGGTAAAATACTATATCCTCTAAAAACTGACAGAGAATGACAACGGGTAAGGAGTGACAGTCACCTAAGTGATAATAGAAAGGTAATTGGGGGAATAAAACAAACCTCTAGTTGTGACTCACTCTCTTACGTGTTTTCAAACCTTTGGATTCTCTGGGCCACAAAGGAGGAAGAGTGGTCTTAGGCCACACATTAAATACACAAACACCAACAAAAGCTGACGAGCAAAAAACAAGTCTGTACAT
The DNA here is from genome assembly GCA_963574355.1 of Loris lydekkerianus. Taxonomy (NCBI): domain Eukaryota; kingdom Metazoa; phylum Chordata; class Mammalia; order Primates; family Lorisidae; genus Loris; species Loris lydekkerianus. The sequence goes on from CAUYPK010169084.1 coordinate 10,940, forward strand.
AAATTTTCATGGTATCTGCTACCACAGATTGGCAAAAATGTCCTCACATAATAATCCTAATTATGCAGCAGCCCATTCAGAGAGTCTTTTAAAATCGTCAAGCAGGTCCCAAGTTTGCAATCACTCATAGAGAAAATGTACATATCTAAGTAACAAGCAAATGTCTTTGTTTTTTTAAAATTTTTTATTATAAAAGTAGAAGAAAAGTGGGCAACATAAAACTAGTGGGATATCTAACTTGTACATGAGAAACTAATGCATCACTACCTCATTTGATGGAAGTAGCTGCAACTCTTGGGTGAGTTCTCAAGATGCCCACCAGATGTTTGGGTTCTAATTTTATTCCTAATGTGCTTCATTCTTGAAAATTGTTGCTGGCACATGCAGGTGCTGCCATAAGTGATGACGTGAGTAAGGCGTGACTGTGACGCGAGGGATCTGTGTCCCTGGGAAGACAGCACCTGTGACAATCCAGTAAAGAGACATGATCACCTTTTTAAGTTGAATGGCAGCAGCTCTGTGCAGTCCACTTGAAAACTGGCAGGTAGCATGTTTATGTCGACTGAAACTTGAGTCACTAATGCACCAAAATATTGATTATTGTCCCAGAAATCTTGGAATCTGTTTTCTAATTCTTGTATCACCTTGAAAAGCAAAGTTGTAATATTTTTCGCTGTTCACGCTGCTGTATTTAGCTAATGTGTTAAAATGTAAAAATTATTTGACTTAATTTGAGCTTGCGGAAATTTTAGTTTCATTGGCAACATTGTTATGGTTTGAAACGTTGTACTAATAAGTTAGTTTTCCCCTTGCAGACTCATGTATAACTCATTTAAATGAGTGGTTAAATCCACTAAAAATACTAAACCTGTAAGCCAGTTTTCAAGGTCAAGTTCTGGCACAAATTTGGTTTTTGGTACCATAAGCCATATTTTTCAGCATTTGGCCTTGACTTAGTCATCTCACTTCTGAAAAGTAAATGATGTCACCATAATCCACATCGGTATTTTTAAGGAATTCCTGGAATTGGCGATGATTCGATCTCTGGGCCCTTACAAAATGTACAGTCTTGATAACGATTTGCATGATGTTATCCATTTCTAAAGCCTTTGCTCATAAATTTCTGTATGTATTATGCAATGATATTTCATCTTTTGGGCGGCAATCACATCATCTTCTATTAATTTTACAAGTCTCTCCCTGTTACATACCTTTGCTGGGGCACCATTATCAACTACCAAATATGTTGGCAGTGGACAAAGCAAATTCCTTTAACATATTTTTTACTGCTTTGCGTAAATCTCTTATTAGTGTGTCTTTTAATGAAGAAAGAAGCTATTTCTTCAGTGACATCATATTTGTCATAGGTCCTCTAATAAAGATGGTAAGTTGAGTTGTGGTTATAGCACCATTGTTGCCATCTATTGCCAAAACAGAGCATTTTACATCACTAATTTTACTCTCCAAACTTTTTTTGATAGATTTTTCAATTTCTTCAATTTGCCTGGCTATAATCTGTTCAGACAAACTCATTTTAGAAATATCCTTCTTATTTTCAGGGCAAATTATGTCTGCCAGGCCTTCAATACATTGCTTAATAAACTCACCATCAGTAATGGGTTTTGATTTTTGTTGTTGTTGTTATTTTGAAAACTTGCACAAGTACCATACAAATTAAGCAGCACGTCTTACTATTTGATTCAACATAAAAGTAGTTATCTGTCTACTCTTCACTGAACAAGCCTCCTTCATTGGTAATTTTTCTTTTGTAGGGTTATGTTTTCTTTTGAGACATTGTGGAAGCCATGCTGGGATTACATAATAATAATAATAAATAAGGGATTATATTTACTTTTATTATGAAAAGTAATTGACAGAAGAATAGAAAGCAAGGCTTGGACCCTTCCACATCCTGGCTTCGGACAGAGGGGAAGGTAGAAGACTAATTGTGAAACACAGTAGATGAAGTGTGAGGCTCCATGAAGGTGTGGGTGTACCCTGAAAATCAAGTTAGAACTCGCCTGACTTCTAAGTAACATGAAACGCTTAACATTGCAATGGTAGTTTGAGACACCATTGATAATGGGTGGTTTGCCAAGTCACCCAAGCACATGAGACATCTCATGCTGTCAGTTCAACTGTCTGCACTCGGAAGATAATGCATTAGAAGCCTCACACCACATAAAGCCAAAGCCACACATGTACAAATAGAGATAACACATGTGCATTTATTTTACATGACATTGAGATATGACTGTCATATTCTACAAAGGCCACCCTTGAGAACTGTGCAGTTGAGTTCCACAACAAAAATCACATACAAAAAAATCTCGTGATGTATAAAAATCTTGTGATTCTATGTTGTCACAGCCAAACTGGGCCACATGCAGCCTGTGGGCCACAGGTTGGACCCCATACGTGGATGTGAACACGTACCTGACCTCCTTTGAATTCCAATTTCTTTATACAAAAATTGGGGAATAGATTTTTATAATTTAAAATTCTATAAACTTTTTAAAGGATATGTGACGGTCTTACAAGGGTACATGTGAAACTTACTAAATGTAGAATATAAATGTCTTAGTGTTAAGACACTTAGTGTTAACACTAAGACATTTATAAGAAAGAAAATGCCAGGAAGGCTATGTCAACCAGTGTGATGAAAATATTTCAAATTGTATATAAAACCAGCGCATGGTACCCCATGATTGCATTAATGTACACAGCTATGATTTAATAAAAAAAAGGATAAATGACAGTAAATCAATAAGATTTTCAAATGAAAGTGTATAATGTAAAAGTTTTAAACTGCATGTATGTGGTTTTCATAACATTTATTTTAGACAAAGATTCCTCTATATTTAAAAAAAATTGAAAGGGTGGCACCTGTGGCTCAAAGAAGTAGGGCACCAGCCCCATATGCCAGAGGTGGTGGGTTCAAACCCAGCCCCTGACAAAAACTGCAATAATAATAATAATAATAATAATAAAATAATTTGAAAGCCTTTGTTTGATTGTCCTCCTTGACCACTGTTACTTCCTAATTACTTCACAACTACATATTTTCTCATTGTTTAACTTAACATCATAGTAAAAAGCATATATGATATCAATTTGTCATTTCAATTTTTTCTAAGTGTACATTCAGTGGCATTAATTATATTGACAGTATTGTGCAAATACTGCCCTTATCTATTTCTAAAGTTTTTCATCACTCCTTAATTAAGAACAAATAAGGTACCCTTAAGCAATAACTCCCCTTTGCCCCTTCCCCGATCCTTGGTAGCCTCTAATCCACCTGCTATGTCTATAAATTAGTTTATTCTTAATATTTTATATATGAAATCATAATCATAAAATGTTTGCTCTATTGCATCTGACTAATTCACTGTGCACATCTCCAAGGTTCATCTGTGTTGGAAATTCACGTTATTATGGTTGAATAATATCCCCCACACACATTTTCTTTACTCTGCTGATCAACACTTGAAATGTTTCACCTCTGGCTACTGTGAATAATGCTGCAATTGACATTCTGTACAAGTGCCTGTCTGAATCCCTGCCTTTGTGTTCTTCGGGAATTTATCTAGCAGTAGTATCTCTGGGTTATAATTTTATGTTTGGCTTTTAGAGAAACTGTAAAACAGTTTTCCACAGTGGCCACACCATTTTACCTTCCCACCAGCAATTCACAGGGGTTCCAATTTTTCCACATTCATATTTATTGTTTTTGATATTAGTCATCCTAATGGGGGTAAAGTAGTATTTCATTGTGGTTTTGATTTGCATTTTTCTAATCATAAGTGGTATTAAGTACGTGCTCATTAGTAACTTGAATATTGTCTTTGAAGAAAAGTTTAAGTTCTTTGGCCATTTTGAAAAGTAGGTTGTTCTTATTTTTGTTGTTGAGTCGTAGGTGTTTCCTCCCATTACATAGCTTATTCTTTTCACTGTGTTGAGCGTATCTTCTAGGCACGGAAGTTTCCATTATGATGTGGTCTAATTTATCTCTTTTTTTGTTTCCTTTTGTTGGTAATGCTTTCAGTCTCATGTGTAGTAATCCATTGCCAGCCCATGGTCAGGAGGACTTATACTATGTTTTCTTCTAGAGCAGTGGTTCTCAACCTGTGGGTCGCGACCCCTTTGTAAAAATGAAAATACATTGAGGCATTAGGAAGGTTGAGAACTGCTGCTCTAGAGTTTTATGAATTTGGCTCTTATGTTTATATTGTTGATCTATTTGAAGTTCATTTTAGTATAGGGATGGTATGAGGTGGAGGCCCAAACTGATACTTTGCATGAGGAAATCCAGTTATTCCAAACCACTTCTCCCCCTCTACAGATCAGCCCTATGCTGGGATCCTTCTTCAACTCTGGTTTGTACTGATCCAAGAGACAAGCCACAGGTAAAAGCTTGGGGTCTTCTCAAGTCCATTCTGGGCAGACTTGTGACTTCTAACTTCAAGTATTTTTCCTACCTCCCATAGAAATTGCTTCTAGCTTTCTTCCCTGGCTTAGATTATTCATGGTATGTCTCACCATAATCTTTTTCTCTAGGTGGCTGTGGGTTTATTCTTAGCCTTATAATATTTTAAGGAGTACCCATCACTTTTCTATTCTGACTTCTGTCTTAAGTGACGTAGAGATAAGCACCTTACACCAGTCATTGTGGTAGCCCCCAGACAGATAAGAAAGACATATATAATAATTTATGGATAGGCTCAGCACTCATAGCTCAGTGAGTAGGGCACCAGACACATACACAAAATCTGGTGGGTTCGAGCCCGGCCTGGGCCTGCTAAACAACAATGACAACTGCAACCAAAAAATGGCTGGGTGCTGTGGCAGCCACCTGTAATCCCAGCTACTTGGGAGGCTGAGATAAGAGAATCACTTAAGCCCAAGAGTTTGAGGTTGCTGTGAGCTGTGATGCCATAGCATTCTACCAAAGGTGACATAGTGAGACTGTGTCTCAAATAATAATAATAATTTATGAATAAAGTCTGTTTTAATTCCTCCAAAACCAGGATCCCACCGTGAAAACACAGGCTGCTATCTTCAAGACCACCACGTCAGTGAAGGAACAGACAAGGCAAGGAAATGCCACGAAGCTCTCTCCCATTTTTCAGATGCCTTTTTGTTTTGCTTGTTTACGTCAGCATTGTATTGGTTGCTATAAGCCTTTGACTATTTTCCTTAGTTCTACACATCACAATGTCAATATTAATGAAACTATTGATTATTAGATCTTTGTTATATGCTAGTAGCTATGATATTTTATCCTAAAGCCAACCCTAGAAACAAAGTGTCATTTTTCACTTTTTAGTCAATAAAATAGAAATTTAGCAGCTGCTTGTTCAGGGTGAAAGAGATATAAGTGTGGGCATAAGACTCTTGTTGGAATGCTAGCTCTACTTCCTACTAGCCGTGAGTCTTACTGATAGAATCTACTGCATATTACATCCAGTATGTATTAAACATTAGCTAATGTGTGGCATACATTTATAATAGTTATTCTTTATAATAATCCTTTAAGTGTTATTATCTCCTTATTAAGCATGAACAGAGTAATGGCACATGGTATCACAATCATTAATAGATGAATTTGTACTCATTTTGTAAGAAAAGCTGTACAGCTGGCTTACGGGCTTTACTTAAATCCCATGAAGATTTCCATATTAATTTATAGAAGAATCCAAAGTAATGCTGGGTGCTGACCAAAGATCTTGCTGTTGACCATGTGGTCAAGACAGCATTAAATATCCTATAATTGATACACTGACCTATAATTAATAAAGAGCAAATTGCCAAAATAGGGGAGAAAATATTATAACATTTAGTGGCAGCCAGAGGGAGACCAGCAATGATGGTTTTCTTGCAAGGTCAATACCTACCAACCCTGCCTTGCAGCCATCTTGTTATCATGTATGTGAACTTTCTTATCTATTTGGATTCCTCTCCTAGGGCTGAGTGGACTTGGTTCTGAATGTTTCCTGGAGTTTGAATTTTAACTGAGTCCAAAACCTCAGTTACAGTTTGAATCTAATGGGGCAGTTGACTCAAATGTCACTGAGCTATAAATTAATTTCCCTACAATAATTAGCCTTCCTGAGTTTTTATTTCCATCCTTTAGAGCAGTGGTTCTCAACCTTCCTAATGCCACGACCTGGTTCCTCAGTTCCATGAGGCACTGTATTAAAGGGTCGTGGCATTAGGAAGGTTGAGAACCACTGCTTTAAAAGGTTTTTTTTTTAAATAATTATATATCTAGGACCTCTTATATGTCTATTAATCTATCAGAAAACATCCACAGTCTTGAATTTTTGAAACAGGCATTTTTTCAGACTTGGGGACTTTTGAATGGATTTGGGGTTTGTAGCTCCTTAAGTAATAAGTTGCTACTCATTTATGTTTTTATCCATTTTATTCACTCTTCACTAAGCCAACAGATGGATATTTGATAATGACGCTTGATGCTCAGTGCCTGCTGGACTGCAGTTGGCAGAATCCTGGAAGTTACTGCGGTATATGAAAACATGGTCAATTTAGTGGTATTCCTTGTATATGGTGGCACATAAGCAGCCAGAACATGATATATGTATATTATAGATGAATCGTAGAAACAATACCATTCATTTTCAAGAGTAAGAGTCATCTTGGGCCTCAGATTAAATACATAAACACTAATGAAAGCTGATTAGAAAAATATAATAATAATAACAATAAGTTTGTGCATACTTTTCTGACATCTGACACCTCAGATAAGAAAAAAAAAAATCCCATACAAAATCAACCTGTGGCCTGCAGAGCCCTCGCAGAGTGTTGCTGGCCCCTGTCTGTGGTCCTCCTTCCCCATGCCCAGGACAACTTTATGTCAAAGTCACCAATATGCCTCCGTTGAAAAGGCATCTAAAAATGTAACCCCTGATCTCAGTCAGACTTTCATTGCACTATTTTTTTTGCAGTCTTTTGGCCTGGGCTGGGTTTAAACCAGCTACCTCTGGCATATGGGGCCGGCGCCCTACCCCTTTGAGCCACAGGCACCACCCCTTTCATTGCACTATTAACCCAAATGTTTGTGTGTCATAGTTTAGCCTTCTACAGTTTCCATTTTGCATAAATGATCATGTTTATCTCTTAATTGTGAATTTTCTCACTTAAAAATTAGGAGGCTGTAAAGAAAGATATGATTTCTTGGCAGATTTTTTCCTCTCTTCCTTTTTTTTTTTTTTTTTTTTTATAACTCTCTAAATCATATTTAGTCTTTAAATCTGATTTAACTCCTGAAGTCCAGTTCAGACACTGCCTTGTCTAGTCTTTCCATTATTTTTAGTTTTTTTGCTGAGGACACGGTCTCTTTACAGTTCTTTCAGAAAGAGTATGAGACTTGTTTACTTTTAAAAATATTTTCCTTGGAGAAATGTTTGAAGTTGTTTTTTTTCTGTCACTTCAGATATATCATCTGACCTCTCACTTTTCATTAAAGAACCAAAGTCCAACATTCTATGTAAACATTATGTTCATTCTTTCACTCACTTATTCTTTTAATTATTCAACAGATTTTTATTGGGTGCCTATAATAGTCCAAGGAGCTTTTCCTACACTTGACATTTGTCATGCAACAGGTAGAGATGTTATTTATATTCTTAGCAGGCACTGAGGGGGAACAAAAATTTAAGTAGGAAATACAGTTTGATACATCAGAATGTATCTGTATTTTGTCATTACATGTACGTAATAGTCTGCATGAAAAATAAATGGATCAGTAGAGGAGGGTATAAGATACATCAAGTACAAGGTAAAATAGGACATTAAATAAGGTCACCAATGGAGAACTCTCAAAAAGAAAACTTTTGAGTAAAGATTTCAAGGAGCAAGGAAATTAGCTATGTGGATATGAAAGAGAAGCCCTTTGGCTATAGAGAATAGGTAAAACAATTTTTCTATTACTGTGGGACAAATCACCACAAACAGGGCAGGTTAAAACAATGCCTATTTCTTATCTTGTTGTAGAGCTCAGAGGTCAGGGTAGTTGTGAAGGTTTAACTGTGCCAAAAGCAAGATTTGGGCCAGAGTAGGCTGCTATCTGGAGGATCTGAGGACAAATCCACTCCCCAGCTCATTTGAATCATTTGTGAAATTCAGTTCCCTGTGGTTGTAGGACTGAAGTCACCACCTTCATGCTGGAGGCCAGTAAGAGTAAGGTCTTACTTAGTAAGGCCACAATCATCTGTTAGACATCATTCTCAGATTCTTGTGGGCAACCCACTCCCGCCCAGTCACAGATAATTTTCCTCATAAAAAATCTCTCTCACATTTCGAATCTTCCTGGCTTGCTCTTCTGCTGCCAACCAGAGAAATTTCTCTACTTTTAAAGAGCTTATGTAATAAAATTATATCTTCCTGGATAATATTCCTTTCAATTAACTCAAAGTCAACTGATTAGTAGCCTTAATTACATCAGCAAAATCCCTTTTTCCAGGTAATGAGACACAGTCACAGTAGTGATCTCTCCTCATAGTCAGTTTGGGATGAGGGTGGGACACTGTGTGGAGCTTTCTAAGAAGTTAGCCCAGCACAGGTCCTGAGATCGCCATACTCGGGAACCATCAAGATAGAAAGAATAGCCAGAGGGGAGTAGCCAAAGATAGCCATAAGAGGGCTCCAGGAGGTAATGAGGGACTCTAAGGTATGTCTGAAATTTGTGGGAGAAATTTATAGAGTTAAAAGGGAATTGCTCCTGATGGGTGTTGTTGGTTATTTTAAAGACTTTGAATCTTACAAGAAGAAAAAAACACGGAACCATTATAGGATTTAGCACAGAATTTTTCGATACATTTATTACTTGAGAAGAAGCACATTGAACAGAAGAGCAAAGTATATTTTTTCTTCTAAGTGTTGCTAAATATGTGCTAATAATAAGTAGTTTTAAATTATTTAATTCTTATGTTAACATTAGATAGGTTTTTCTCTCTGAATTGGAATCATCAGAGAATACTTTTAAAAAATCTGTTCCAATGGAAACAAATGATAATTTCTAAAGCAACTAAGTCTGACATATTTGGTACTCAAGAGAAATTTTTTAAGTCTTTATTATCAGATTATTGTCATAATTTTTATTGTGAGGAGATTTTGGATAGTTAATGCTATTTCAGAGCTTGATATAGACCTGTTCAAATTTCCACTTCATTCTGGGTAAGTCTAGGAAGGTTGCGTGTTCCAAGTATTGGTCTATTTCTTTCAGGTTTTTGTATTTCTGAGAATAGAGTTTCTTGTAATATTCATTAAGGATTTTTTGAATTTCTAAGGAGTCTGTTATTTTGTCTTTGCCATTTCTGATTGAAGAAATTAGAGATTTTACTCTTTTTTTCCTGGTTAGGTTAGCCAAAGGTTTATCTATTTTATTGACCTTTTCAAAAAACCAACTTTTCTATTTATTTATCTGTTGTATAATCCTTTTGTTTTCAATTTCATTTAATCCTTCTCTAATTTTGGTTATTTCTTTTCTTCTGCTGGGTTTGGAATTGGAATGTTCTTCTTTTGGCAGTTGCTTGAGATGTCCCATTAAGTTAACTTCCTCTCTTTCTGTTCTCTTGAGGAAGGCTTGTAGTGCTATATTTCCCTCTTAAGACTGCCTCTGTAGTATCCCAGAGGTTCTGGTAATTCGTGTCTGCATTATCATTTTGTTCCAAAAATTTGGTAATTTCCTTCTTAATCTCATCTATGACCCAGCTATCACTCAGCATAAGCTTATTTAGTTTTCAAGTTTTTGTATGAGTATGCAGATTCCTGTTGTTACTGAGTTCAACTTTTATTCCATGATAGTCTGAGAAGATCCAAGGATTAATTTCTATTCTTTTAAATTTGCTGAGGTTAGACTTTGGAAGATGTTCCATGGGCTTATGAGAAGAATGTGTATTCAGTTTTGTTAGGATAAAATGTTCTGTAGATGTCTATTCAATCCACTACTTGAATGGTTAAGTTTAAGTCTAAAATTTCTGGGTTTAGTTTCTCATTGGAGGATCTAAACAACACTGTGAAAGGGGTATTAAAATCTCCAACTATTATGATTCTGGAGGAAATTAAATTGCTAATGTCTGTTAGAGTCTTTTTTGTAAATTGAGGCACATTCTGGTTGGGTGCATAAATGTTAATAATTGAAATCTCATCATGTTGAGTGCTATCCTTAACAAATGTGAAGTGACCGTTCTTATCTTTCCTTACTTTTGTTGGTTTAAAGCTATTGTATCTGTGAATAAAATTGCAACACGTGATTTTATCTGATTTCCATTTGCCTGAATTATAGATGACCATCCTTTCACCCTGAGTCAATATTTATCTTTTAATGTAAGATGAGATTCTTGTATGCAGCAGATATATGGTCTGAGTTTTTGTGTCCAGTCAGCCAACCTGTGCGTTCCTTAGCACAGAATTTTTTGATACATTTATTACTTGAGAAGAAGCACATTGAACAGAAGAGCAAAGTATATTTTTTCTTCTAAGTGTTGCTAAATATGTGCTAATAATAAGTAGTTTTAAATTATTTAATTCTTATGTTAACATTAGATAGGTTTTTCCCTCTTTAGAGGACAATTTAAGTCATTCACATTAATTGAGAGTATTGATAAGCCTGGTAGTATTTTGGGTATCGAGTTTTTCGAAAGTCCAGAGGATGTTTTTAATCCTTTAGCCACTATAGAAGTTGGAATTTGATCAAAAGTTTCTGAGTGAGTTTACTTTAGTGGTAGAGGATTGTGCTGGTCTTTATGTAGGATAGGTCTGAGATGATGTTAAGGCAAACATCAACTATTAGTTATAGCAAATTTCTTCAACATTGGAATATCATTAAAGTATTTAATTTTTCCATTATAAATGAAACTCAGTTTAGCTAGATACAGGATCATGGGTTGAAAGTTACTTTGTTTTAGGAGGTTAAAGGTCTATGACCACCCTCTTCTAACTTCAAAAGTTTCAGCAGAGAGATCTGCAGTCATTCCAATATTCTTCCCCCTGTAGGTTATGGTTTTCTTACATCTTAATGCTGCTTGCATTATTTTCTCCTTCATATTAACTTTGGCAAAGTTAATTATAATATGTCTGGGAGATGCCTTATTTGGGTTGAGTTGTGCTGGGGTTCTGAAACGGTCTGCTATCTAAATTTCAGAATCTCTTGTCATGTTTGGGAAGTTCTCCATAATTACCTCTGAAGTAGAGCGTCTGGGCCTTTCAAAGCAACCTCATCACCTTCAGGAATTCCTATAAGGAGAATATTAGTTTTCTTCAAATTGTCCTAGAGCTCTCTGAGAGAATGATCCATTTTTGCTCTCTACTTCTCTTCCTCTTTGAGTATTTGGGAGTGTTCAAAAGCTTTGTCTTCAATGTCAAAGTCAATGTCTTCAATGTCAAAATACAGTAGAATCTCTGTATTTCAAAAGTTCAAAAGCTTTTATCTTCAATGTCAAAGTCAATGTCTGTCTTCAATGTCAAAATACAGTTCCATTTCTTCTGCCTGCTCTATTCCCTTACTAAGAGATTCTACTGTATTTCTCATATCTTTGAGGGCTGCAAGTTCTTGCCTCAATGTGTCAAAATTCTTGGTGATTTTGTCTTTGAATTCATTGAATTCTTGAAGCAACTTTTGAAATGCTCCTTGAATTTCTATTTCTATCTTTACCTCCATTCTATTAATCTTATTTCCAACCCAAATTCTGAATTTGATTTTTGAAATCTCAGCCATTTGTTTATGAAAGGGATCTTCTGCTGTGTCTGCCTTGCTGTTCCCTGGGGAAGTTGATCTACTATGATTGTTCATGTTGCCAGAGTTTTTCTGCTGATTCTGTCCCATGATTATTTTTCACCATTTGGCTAGATGAGCAGATAAGGTGAAATTGGATTGGGGGCTACTGAATTAGTGATTAAATCAGCCCTTTGCTCAAGAGCTGAGACTGATGACTGCAGGTTTTCCACAACTGCTTTGCAAACGACAAGTACAGTAGTACAGCCTGAGACACTGGGGACCTGCTTGATGTGGTGGAGCTAAGTGGCTCTGTCTTGTTTTCAGCTGGTCTCTGTCCAAACCTAGTGAATCAATAACTCTGGCTTGAAGTCTCAGCTGTGCAGAAGTACAAGAAACTATGACACCCACCCTCCATAAGCAACAACTGGAAAAGGAAAATCAAACCTTCCCACATCAACACAACCAGGGTACCACCTTGGATGGTCCTTGGGTGATTGGCCCAGGTCAAGAGTTTCAAATAAATTGGTCCAATCAGCACCCAGACTCAAGTGGGAGAGTTCAAAAGGTCTCCAAATACTAGATAGCAGGAGTCTGCTGGCAGCTTGAGTATGACTCGCTCCGGTGTTCCGTGAAGTCAGAAGGGCCTACCCAGCAAATGAAGTAGTCTGGGAAGGTTGATGTCTCCTTTCCCACCTTGTATCTCTGTCATGCCCAGTCACTGGTAGACCCACAGGGCTGTTACCCAGTTCCCTCCAATGAGCAGATACACCAGGGATTTACACCTGCCTGAGTCACTGGGAGATCTATGTCTCCTCAGCCAGGCTGCCACATTCTACCACCTGCCAGCAGGGGGAGCTGAGGCCTGGCTATATTGAGTGCTTAATGGAAGCTGGGGAGATTCACTCAGTTCCAGCCCACCCCCTGATTGATGTTGCTGCCACTTATATTCTCACAGAATTTGCATTTCTGTCTCAGCTATATTCCCCTGTGGGCCAGGTGCTGTTTGGGTTATCAGAAACTGCGACTCAGCCCCACCCCCATGCCACTGCTGCTGTGCCAATTCTCACAGAGCTGGCATCTCTGTCTCTGCTGCACTCTGTGTTGTGGCAGGTGCAGGTGCAGTTAGAGCTCACAAATGGCTTTCAGTTCCTGCCCTTCCCAGGGCTGCTGCCGCTGCCACATCTGCTATTGTCCCAGCTATGGTCCCCTGGAGACCAGTTGTATCTTGGGCTCATAAAAGCAGCAATTCTGACTCAGCCCCACCCTGGGAGTATTCCACATCTGCATGCACATGGATTATATTCTCCATCCCTGCCCTGCTTTGCCAAAGCAGGTATCGCCTCAGGCATACCCTTTGCTCATGAGACCTGTGTTTCCATTCCAGATCTGTTCCACCCATGGCTGCTACCAGAGCAGAGGCCTGGCTCCCTCTGCTTGCTAAGAGAGGTGGAAAGTGTTTCTCTAAAACATCACCAAGGGTGTGAGCCATATTGTTCCCACCACTGCTGGTGCTGCACTGGCTATGGGCATCATCTGTCCCTCTCCTGTATGGCTCCCATGCTTTACAGTCCCTGATTTACACACATGCTGCCAATTCAGCACAGACTTTTAACAGCCCATGCCCTGTTCGCACCTCTAGAGAAAATGCCCAAGAATCTGGACTCCATGGGGGACAGGCTTCCAGATCACAGGGTGAGAGTGGAAGGTAGTGCTGGGAGTTCAGAATTGCAGGTAGCGTATATGTTCAGTTTTGTGCCTGGCAGGAAAGTGCCATGGAACACCAGTTGGTCCTCTCTGGGGAAGGAGTTTCAGTTTTTAGAGGGTCTCTCCCATGGGATAAAATATGAGAAGATCTGAACTCTGGTCACTTGTTTGTAGAAAGTATACTGTGAGCTGTTCTCATCTGTTTGGCGATGGGTTTTGTACCTATTATTTGTTTCCTTGGGTTCGCAGATCGCCTCAGCAGGGGTGATGTGTGCTCTTCAATCTTCTCTCTTGGCTCAACTCCAAACCATCAGCTTACTTGCTAAATTTCTGTTCTTTAATTCTCCTTCTGGATGGGAGCCACTATGTAAAGCTGTCTCCAGTAGGGCATCTTGCCTCCTCCATATTTTATGTTTTTATATGACTACTCCATTTCAACTACATCAGCTGTGTGTGGTCCTTTTCCTTCCAGCTTACTGGCTCCATCAGCCTGTGGAGCCACAGGACTGCCTGGCTGGTTCATGGGTACATGTGGGAGGAGGTGGCCCTGGTGCGTCCTGCTCCTCCCAGGCTGGGCTGCTGGTATGCACACAATGCTGCTGCCACTGCCACCACTCCCTCCTCCATTTTTGTCATAATTTTCAAATCATTTTCTTTATATTTTGTTTTTAGAGTTCCTTTTTATTTAATTAACTGTTGATAGTGACAAGAAAAACCAGCACTTACTAAGTGCCTGCTCTGGGCAGATATTTTCTCAGGGTTTTATTTCTTTAACTTATCTGTTCTTGCAACAGTCCCTAGTAGTCGCTTCTGAAAGTGTCTCCTTTTTTTAAAAAGGACATTGTGCCATGGAGAATTTCAGAAATCTGCTCTGGATACATTAATTTATTTTACTGTAGTAACCTTTCATTATATATATGTATCTTGACAACATTATATAAATATACACTGTAAAATTTATTTTAAACATAAAAGAATTTCTCATAGCTTCTGTGACACACAAAATGAGATGAACACACAAAACTCCCATTTAAACATCACAACCCTTCACAAATACCATATGATAAAGGTACTAAGGTCATCCCTTTAGTAGAACTTCCATAGTTGACCACCTTCTTATATTGACCACATCCTTAAGTTGACCTAATTCCTAGATGGGACATGTATCAACCACATGCACGTATCAGTGTAGGCCTAGCTTCTTATGTTGACCACCTCTGTATGTTGACCAGTTGTTACAGCCCTTTGGGTCACCAACAACTATGTTTTGCAGCAGCAACCACAGCACTATGTCATATGCAAGTTAGGTCACTTTTTCACACTCAGATGGGTGGCAGAATTTGACCTAAATTTATGTCCTCAGTCTCTAGGGCTTGAGTTCAATACTCCCTTTTAATGCTTCTTGTTTTGAGAACACAGGCTTCCACTAAGGTATGAGTCAGAAGACTGTTCACAAGAAAGGCCAGAGAGCAAATACCTTTGGATTTGCAGGTGCACAGTCTCCATCACAACACCTTAACACTACACTGCAGCATAGAAGCAGCTACAGACTACACACAAACAAATGGGGGACTGTTCTGGAACACACCTGCACAGAGGCCTTCCTGACCTGTGGAGGGTACGTACCAAGAACCCCAGTGGACGTCTGAAACCATAGGTAGCACTAAACCCAGTAGTGGTTAGTTGGAACACATTTCTGTTCATGTCTTCTACTCACAAATTTTATGACTTTTTTTATCTTAACTAAGAACTTAACCACAGGCACTGGCTATAACTTTTACCATTTAATGTGTGACAGCACAACTAGCACACACACACACACACACACACACACACACACTCCCCAAATAAATTTCTATTTCCTGCTTAACAATTTCACAGATAGAAGATTCATTCTTACCATGAATCTGAGAAACCTTGGCACGTGACTTCTTTTTTTCCCCTTTCCATATATAATTGAGAACTTTCACCTTTTCACTTAAAGGAAGCACTTCATGCCATATGAATTGCCAGCATGAATACTCTTGTGCTTTGGGGCTATTAATAACTAAAATAAGGATTTCTGGAAAACAAGTGCTGTGATACTGTGATGGTCCATCTGATAATCAAGAGGGTTCCTAAGTAACTCAGCAGTGAGTAGACAGCATGGATCCACTAAATAAAGGGATGGATTAATATCCCAGGAGGAATGGTATGGGACAGCAAAATATTTTATCGCACTACTCAGGAGGTGCACAATTGATAACTTATGAATTCTTTATTTCTGGAATTTTCTGTTAAATATTGTTTGACCAAGGTTGACTGCAGGCAACTGAAATCATGGAAAAGGAGATGGTGAATAAAGAGGAAACTATCACATTTACAAAAATAGACACTGAGACAGATTTGACACTTGATCAAATCATTTCTGCTTTACTGCTTAGAGAATTAACAAACTACCACAGAATGAAACACTATGGAACAGTATTTTCAACACAATATTGAGCAAAGGGGGCAATGTTCCTGTTCAAGTTGTTGAAATGTATTTATATAAAAGCCAATAACAAGCAAACCCAACCTCTGGCTGTAGATATTACAACTGTGGTGACCTTTGTGCAGAGATTATGACAGAGAAGGACCTCAAGTGAGACATCTGAGATTTTATTAATGTCCTACTTCTTAATATGGGTGATGTTTATATGACTCTTCATCCTGTGAAAATTACTTGATAAGAATGTGTGCAATCTTTGCAAGTGTATTTCAGCGTAAAGTTAAAAGACAATTAAAAGATGAAAAACTGCAAAGACAATGAATCTGCTGAATTTCCTGGTACACCAAATTGGTGATATGTTGGGAGGAGAAAGAGAGAATTAGAAAGGACAAGATTCTCATAATAAAAATAATAGCTAACACATCTTGAGCATTTAGTAGTTTCTAGGGATTGTGTTGACAGCTTTATGACTATTATCTAGAGACTACAGCCCTGATAGAGTAGGCAGTGTTATTAGCAATGTTTTTACAATTAAGGAAGCTGAAACACATAAAAGTTTGAACACCTTTCCACTAGCCACAAAGCTTGTCAGCAGTGGGCAAGAATACAAACCTGCTCAGCAAGAGAAAAAGTAAGAGGAAAGAAGGGAATGAGCATGGCTGAAGATGTGAGGAAGGTGGAGATGTGAGTCCAGATAGAAAAATGCCCGTCTTTTGAGACAACTGGGATGATAAGAAAACTCGCTGAGTAATTGTGGATGAGAAACCATGCTTTCATAGCAGGGAATTTATTTTTGACAGCCAATTTCTTTTTGTGCAGCAAACAACAGGGCAACCCCCACAAACACCCATCATCACTTGACCATGAAGAGGAAGAAATTACTCTCTTTATCCCTCTTTATCCAGTCACTGGTAGGAACACAAACCTCTCAGACTATCCAAAATATAGCCCCTACTCTTCTTAAACTGCTGAGAGCGGGACAGCTCTCACAGTCTGATCACATCTGCACACCTGTGTATCTACACAGCCTCATGTTTCAAAACAGCAAGGTTTCTTTTAAATCTTCTCTCCCTGCTACCCTTATTTACCCTTCACCTTTGGGCCCTGTATCCTTAAAAAAGGTTAGAGGCAGTTAAATCAGGTCGAGGTCCGATATCACCGGCTCATTAACCAAAAAGCTAACTATTATTCTTCACCGCCCTCCATAGCACCAATGATGGGTAAGATTCCCAAAACTGGGACAACCTAAGACAGGATATGGAGAGGCTGCATGGTGGATTACATTCATAGTACCCAAAGACGGGTAAAATCACTCTGTGTTCAGTCAACCTAAGACAGGACCAAACCATTGATGTTTGTATCCCCATGACGGGTAAGACTAAAACTGAAAGAGCAGGCAACCTAAGACAGGGGCTATGTTTTTCTGCCATACAAAAAACAAAAGAGGCAATTGTTGGGCCCTGCCATGTTCCTGAGGCCTAGTGCAACTTCCCGAACCTGACTAGAAGTAGATCCAACGAGCTACTTCTGCGTAGCAATGACTCAGCAAGGCCTGGCCTGAAACTGCCTCTACCTAGATACAGCCAACGTAGTACCATGACATTGGCCCAACCCTGTCATGCACCTTATCCCCCACCTTCTTTCCCTGCCCCTTCCCCACGCTCTATATAAGCGGCTGCTTGACGCAATAAAGTTGAGTTTCTACTTAAAAAAAAAAAAAAAAAAATGAAATGAAATCAGAAAGGAAGAGCAAAGAGAGGGAAGGAGGGAGGGGAGTGGGGCTTTGGTGTGTGCCACACCTTGTGGGCGCAAGACACGACTGTAAGAGGGACTTTACCTAAAAAATGCAATCAGTGTAACCTGGTTTATTGTACCCTCAATAAATCCCCAACAATAAAAAATAGAGAGAAAAAGAAAAAAAAAAAAAAAAACTCAAACACAAACTGTTGCTCCTTTTCGAAAAATGAAGAGTTTTAAACTCCAAATTAGTTTTGTTCCTATCTTGGCAGAGACTTAAGAAACTAACTTTGAAGGTACACTTCTCAATCTGTCCATCTGGTAGATTAGGACAAAAGTGTCATTGCAGACAGTAAGAGCAACAAAGTCACTGCTAACAGAGGTGTCCTAAGAACATTGCCAATGGAATAAGGCTTCACACTGAGCCCAACTGGCTGTGACAGAAAAGGGATGTGCACTGATTTGCCAGAGGGCAGTTCTGCCTCCTCTTCAAACTCTTGGGCTTCTCTGGAACTGCAGGGGTACTAGCTGGTAGCCTCAGACCCTACCTGCTGTCATTCAGATAGTGTCCTAGCTAGTGTTTCTGACAGAGGACCAACCAGCCTCTGACTGGAGGACCCTCACCAGAACAGGAGCTCACTACATTAGAGACTCATTCCATTGCTTCAGGGAACTGCTGGAAATACAGCTTCCTAATATACCTAGACAACTGCTACCTTGGGAGTCACAAAAGCATATGTACTCAATTTTGATATGAGGACAATTAACGACAATTAAGGTCATGGGGGGAAAGGAAAAGCAGAGAGAGGGAAGGAAGGAGGGGGATGGGGCCTTGGGGTGTGCCACACCTTCTGGGGGCAAGACATGATTGCAAGAGGGACTTTAC